>RJVU01037554.1:2510807-2553423 GCA_003731715.1 Anabarilius grahami | reverse complement strand
CACAAATACCAAAAAACATACTTGGGTAACACTTTATTTGACAGTGTCCTTGTTACACGTTACATGTAGTTACTATAGTAATAACTATAAATTATGCATAATTACATGCAACTAACTCTACAACAAACCTAATCCCAACCATAACCCTATAGTAAGTACATGTAGTTAATTAATAGTACTCTGTACTCAAATGTATAACTACACAAGGACACCTTAAAATAAAGCGTAACCCATACTTGAAATCGGATTTGCTGGTTCTGTTCAGACTACAAACAACTAAGTGGATATAAGTCGTTTAAGTAAAAAATATTTTGCAGCCTGTCTGAACAAAACCTGTTTCCAATTTCTGATCTACTGTTGGTTGACTCTTTTTTGTTTTTAACTCTGATCAATGTCTTTGCAAATGCTTGTATGCTACATGACATCTTGCAGTCTGAGAGCAGGTCGGACTTTGGAGTGTTCTTAGTTCACAAGTTTTTATAGTACTGCAATTGGGTCTGATAGCGCTGACAGCGCACAAAAGGCACCACCAGAGTGAAGCCAGTGATTAGGGGTTTGGGTATAGACCGCTCGTCTCTTTAAAGAATACGCCAGGTCTCTATTCATGCACCTCTAGATGGAACGGCTCACGCAGCTGCACATTGCAACAGAGGCCAGCAGGTGTCAAGCTATCTCCTGATCAAATAATTAAACTGTTGATGATAGCAACCCCCATAAAATCACATTTGGCCCTCGGATAGGCTGAAGAGTCCGGTGACTTGATTGAGGTCGCCACCTCCATGTAACATATGCTAAAATCTCAGCCGTCGGCGAGATTGAAATATTCGTCAATTATTGAATAGTGAGTGCCCCGCGAGGCCCATCCTGGGCTGCCTCTCCTCCTCTCTAGTGCTTCCTGGCCCTGAAGAGATGTCACTTCTGTTCAGGACGGACATGGATTACCTTCTCATTCCCTTACATACTCTCATTCCACTCCAATAGATATATTTTACCAGGAACTGCTATATGTACGGCACTTTTTAGAAGTTCATTTGGCTGGGTTTAGTGCCCCAGGTACACTAAGTAATAAATGTATCATAGGCTTGTTTACCTGTAGGAAAAACATTTTGAAATGGTATAACTTTACAAATATGATTAATAGTGGTGTATCTCTTCCTCATTATCTTACTTTGTTTATGTTCGCATCTCTAGGTGGCAGGGATAAAAGGCATGTTCCTGGCCAATAAGAAGCTAAATATTGAGGTGAAGACATATATAACCTATAACAAAGGCCGAGACTGGAGGCTCCTGCAGGCTCCCTCAGCTGATCTCAGAGGGAACCGAATCCATTGTATACTGGTGAGTGGAAGTGTGGGAAAACAGAAAGTAAGAGATTTGTCCAAATTTGTCATTCATAGATAAGCTTTATAAGGTCAATGCACTTTCCAACGCCCAATGAAACATTAAACATCCTCAACTACAGGCACTTTGGATTGAACAGATTTCAGTTTTTATTTTTTTTTATGAAGATCATATTAAATCTGCCTTGGATTTTTTTTTTATCACATCTTCATCATTTATTTGTTGCATCTTTTCGAATGCTGCTTGTTTTATTGCCTCTTTGTTCCAAACCCAGACTTTCAATCTTAATATATGAAAATCTATGATAAAATATGAATATGAGCTATGATAATATGATAACTATGACAAAGAGTTAAATAATCATTACCCATTTCAATATTAATTGTGTGAAAATTAATTATTAGACAAATTCAAATCCTAAAATAGTTCCATAATTTCCACCACATCCAACAATTTTTGCCCCAATAAAAGTTTTTTTTTTTTTTGTTACCAAGGAGACAGCGGTGTCAATGAAGGAGCATACTTGAAATATGAGATGTGATGTGAAGGGGAAAAAAGCAGACAAATAAAGATAAATAGCCTATCACTTGTGAACAGAATATTTTATTGTGTGTCATTTCCAATCAAGCTGTCATTTTATCAAATTATGTAAACGGTGTGAAAATTTTATTTGATTTGATACATAAAATGTTAGCTATGAAATTAGTCTTTGCAAGAGCAAAGAGTCTGACCTTTTAGTCCAAAAAATGTTTTAATTTTGAAAAAATTCTGTCATCATTTCCATCACCGAATGCTATAAAGCACCATATATCATTTGAGATCAGTGTTATTATTAACTAACTAGGGGTGTGGTGATACACTTAGCTCATGAGACAAGACAATACATGATATTGGGTTCACACGAACGAGACGAAGGAATCTTCAATGATGAAAAATATGACTGGAAAAATATTTTTTTATTCAACTGAAAGTCACAAATTGCAAAACAATGCAGGTGCATTTTGAAATGTTTTAACTAATCTAGGGCTGTCTCTAACAATTATTTTGATAATTGAGTAATCGGTCGATTATTTTGACGATTAATCGAGTAATCAGATAATATTTGTTTGAGGTAATAAAAATAGACTTAAGGCAAACAATAGCCCGTCAAATTACTTAAAATACATATATGATATCAGTGAAGTATTAATAATTGGTTCAAAAAAAGTTTAAAAGCAAGTAATCATATGGGTCTATTGAACATCACTTAAAATTCATAATGACATATACATAATTTAAACATAATCAACTTATTTAAATTACGTTTTATAACAAATGCCTACAGAGGGCACCAACAGCCTGGTGATTGTTGTTTAGGGTTGGGAATCGTGAGAAATTGTCCGGTTCCAGTTCCGGTTCCGATTCCGGTTCTGCCTAACGATTCCGGTTCCGGTTCCGGTTCCATTAAAATAATTAAACAAGGGAAAAATGCACAATACTCGACTCAAACAGTCCTTTTTGTGTTTATTATTCTTGTAAAATGAATTTAACAGACTGTTAATCTCAACAAATTCACTAACACTTTACATTAAGATTCAGACAGGTGTAAAACAGAATATTGGATTCATAAAGACTTGTTTCTGAAAGAATGATTCAATGATGGACACATTTTTAACTGTAAATTTGTTGCCACCTAGTGGCGCAACAATGCAATTGATACAGTCGTTATTTGAAGTCCAGTTACTTTCAGAAGGTAATTTAACATCAGCATTTCTATCTGAATAATAAACTTTTGTATACTTCTGTTATAATTGGAATAGGCCTATTTGTCACACTCAAATAATGATACTGTGCGTTTGAAAAGATTGTTTGTGAAGCTGTTTATATCTACACATGACAACTCTCTTCAGATCAACGGCAGCGCAAACGCAGATTTGAATGTCACGATTTTATTTTTGTCAAAGGTTTAATAAACACGGGCGAATTGTTGTCATTTAGGAATTAGATCATGTGGGTGATAAAATCGAGAACGCAATCTTTTAAAGATTAATTGTGCAGCTTTGGGCACCTCTCTCTCGCTCTCTCTGCATTGAAATCTTACGTATATGAGTAGCGCCGCGCGAGGGCTTTTCAGTACATTCATTGCTATAATATTCATGAGGTGAGCCGTCTCTATTAAAGGATACGCTCCCTGCACTTCGCCCACCCATCACACCAGAACCGTTTTTGGAACCGAAACTTAGAAATCTTGCACGGTTCCGGTTCTTTTAAAAAAACACTACCGGTTCCGGATGAGAACCGGTTCTCGGTTCCCAACCCTATTGTTGTTACACTTTACTGCATGATCAAATCCTTGTTTAATGTTGGTCAAACAACATTTAATTCAAATGTCCACTTAATCTTCAATATATGGCCACTAATTGTTCTTGAAAAAAACAAAAAAACAAAACAAACATGTGGGCATCAAAACATGCAAACTGAGAGTGAGGGTTTAAACTTTTATTATAAAACGGATAGTTCCGGCCCTTGATTCTGATTGGTTGAGCCGTGTTTGAAGCCGTTGTAAAATTCCCGAAAACATACAGCTGGCCTCATTGCATAAGTATCACTGCTCCACTGAGTGTGTATGTTGCTGTATCTGTCTTAGCAACCACTCTTAGCAACGTAAACATATGTTTGTCTCTATTGATTTTGTTCATTGAAGCTTACTGCATTATGTAGAAGAGTGTTGTGAGAGATATGTCGAGTGACTGAGTGTATTACCTGCATTCAGATTTAGCATTTTTCCTTCACATCAGTCCTATGTTCATAATAAAAAAAATCAGTTTGTTGTTTGATGTCCGCTGCAATCTTGTCCTTAGAATGTTAATGGGTTTTTCCCGTGCCCTGCTGACACTGACAGCGCTAGTCAAAGCATTTGTCATTTGCGTCTTGTTCTGTGTTCACAACAAGTTTCAATATAAAAGTCTTTGCGACTGAGTGCCTCACTCATAAAGACAGTCTTTGTTGCCATCTAATGGCATAATAAATGTAACTTCTGTTGCTGTTCACGGTCAGGGACTATTTTCTCCAGCCTATTATTAACACAAATTGATAATCAACTAGAGGTGTTTCTTTTGTCTTACATATCCGCGAGATGTTTCAAAAAGTGGTGGGGACAATATCGTCCCTTTCAAAAAGTGGTGGGGACATGTCCCACCCGCAAATCACGCCTATGCTAGTGACTGACACTCTCATAAAGACAGTCTTTGCCGCCATCTAATGGCGTAATAATGCAACTTCTGTTGCTGTTCACGGTCAGGAACTGTTTTTTTTCCGGCGGAAGGAAGGCTTTTAGTGACAGTTTACTTCATGAAAGTTGCATTGATACATATTGTTTGGCTTTAATATTTGTATTGTGTGGTAACTGTTTTATAAAAGCAATAAGGTACTCGAGGCAACGCGAAGCGGAGTGCCTGCAACTCCTTCAGCCGTGACTTATTCCCGATACAGCACAGCCTCTCATACCTTATTGCTTACTTAATATATAGTTCAGCCCTAGAAGACGGTCTAATAATGCACACGGATTCTCTTCCGTGGAATGCACCATTTCCGGCATTTTGACAGTTAATCGACACAGGTAAATTGCAATCGAGGGTTCTTTTTTTTTCTTTTAATCAAGCGCTTTAATTTAATCGAGGAATTGTGACAGCCCTAAACTAATCCATCTTGTAATTACTATCACTTCAGTTCTACTTTCTGAGTTTCTGAGTATGATATGAAGTAAAAGACAGCACTGTAAAAGATTTTGCCACAAACTCAACTATTTGAAATTAATTGACTATTTGAAATAAAATGTTCAAAGTACTAAATTACTCAAACTTAAAAATACACTTGTGATGCATGTCCTCCGCCTGACATTGTTTTATACCAATTTAACTAGTCAAATTTTGAAAAGTGTGTTTTAAGATAATTTATTTTATAATGGTCTATAAAGAGCCAAAAGTGTAGTTGAAGAAACACTCAGCTAGATATGGTAATGACTGATCAAATTTTGCACAATAGCTTCATCATATTAGAATAATAATAATAAAAAAGTTAATAATATGCGAACAGAATGTGTATTCCTGTGGACATGGGCGTTTGGAATAGGTCTACGTAATCAGTGCTGCTTGTCATTTCAAATGACAAGACATATATTTCATTCCGTGGAGATGTTATCCATTCCCGGTGAATGGCCTCCGCAACCCCCCCAAAATGCAAACAAAAATAATTACCCTTTGATAAACTCAACTAATTAATGGTCCCCACTGTTGGCCTTGCCTTCACCATCCATTACAGAGCTATTTGTTAGAAAATGTCAAAGTTTTAATAAACCCCTAAACAACCCTTGCAACATGTGCTTACCATTGGCATTTCCAGACTTATAATGAGAATTGTGTCACTAAAGGTTATTCCAATCAAAATTAATGTTGGGAGGGAAAAAATGTCGCAAGCCTTTTGCTGTTATGGGATTTTTTTAGAGCCCAAACACAATGACAGTTTAGTGGAGGCCACACACTGTTTTTTGTTTTATTGATTTAGAGACCCTGCTTGATCTGGATGATTTTTGTGTGTGTGTGTGTGTGTTGCTTCTAGCCGTACTGTTCGCTTCATCTTCACCTGCACGTGTCAGCAAACCCGTACACATCTGGAAATATAGCCAGCAGAGAGTCGGCTCCTGGAATCATAGTGGCGTCAGGTGAGTTTGGGTGAAAGGACTGATCCTGTAATTTAGAGAGAAATTTTCCTTGAAACTAAATATTTATTTGAAACATAAAATCATTATTGTTACTATGGCAAAAACATAATAGATTGGGATAACGCAGAGTGATCTCATTTCATACATAAAGTGTACATGTACACTACCTTTCAAAAGTTTGGGGTTATACAATTTTTATTGTTTTTGAAAGAAGTATGTTATGCTCACCAAGGCTGCATTTATTTAATTGCAATTGTGAGTTATAAACTTAGGATTTCGGGACATAAATGTGCAATTCTGAGAAAAAAAGTCAGCTCACGATTTTGGCATTTTCTCGCAATTGCGAGTTTATATCACAATTCTAAGAAATCAGAATTGTGAGAAATAAAGTCGCAGTTGTGAGAAAACGTCAATATTGTGAGTTTATATATTGATATTCTGACTTTATTTCTCAATTGTAACATTTCTCAGAATTGCAACTTTAAATCTTGCAATTCAGACTTTATAACTCACAATTGTGAGTTTATATCTCAATTCTGGGGGGAAAAAAGTCAAAATTGTGACTACATATCTATATTCTGACTTTATTTCTCAAAATTACAGCTTTTTTCTCAGAATTGCGACTTTATATCTCACAATTCGAAATTTACAACTCACAATTGTGAGTATGTATCTCAATTCTGAGAAAAAAGTATAAATTGTGACTTTATATCCCTAAATTCTGACTTTATTTCTCCAAATTGCAGCATTTATTTTTCTCAGAATTGCAACTTTAATGCAAAAAAATTGCAACTAAAATCAAAATTGTCTGTCAAAATATTCTGACCTTATTTCTCAAAATTTCAACTTTATTTCTCAGAATTGCTCGTTTATATGTCACAATTCGGACTTTATAACTCACAATTGCAAGTTTATATCTCACAATTCTAAGAGAAAAAAAATCAGAATTGAGAGATAAAAAAAAAAGTTTATTATTAAAACTAAATGCTCAAGGATTATTTGTATTTTTGTTTTGGTTATAGACAGGTAGAAAAAAATCAGTCTAGTTGGCAGATGCTGGAAAACAAAACACTTTTTATAGTGTGTAGTTCTCGTATTCTTCCTTAAATCAGTGTGGTTTTTGTACTGGAACTCCAAAGCGAAGGATATTTAAATTCCTTTCATCTTGAGCGCTTATGACACTGTTATTGTTGAAGATGTTCATTTTGCGCTTGTGGAGCACAGGCATCTGTATATGGACTATAAACAAGATTAGTGTCGTGCTAGCATAAACAAATGGAAATGCTAAGTGCTACTCTTGAGATTAGCAGCAGAGAGTCTTTAGAGTGTTCTTATTGTTCTCTCTCCATCATCTTCTGTTTTCACAACTGACTAACTCTTCCACCACTTCAAACTTCAAATGTTTATTTTATAAGATTGAAAGCGCTTGTCACTTTTTCATTTTACTCCTTCAGGCTTGTGTCTTCCGCGACGTTCGCAGACTATATTGCCTCCGGATGAACGCAGATGAAATATAAATGTCTTGGCACTGTAACTATCTGGATAAGTAATCCTTGGAGGAGGCTGACTATTAGATATTAGGCTCTAAATTGACATTTAGTTGATTGATTTGATCGTATAAGTGTTTTAGGGGATGGCACAGACTTTCCTGAGTTTCTTAGCTTATTAGATATAGAGGTTTTCCAGAACTCCTGGTTAGCTCACAAAGCACCAGATGGCCAGACACTTTGATTTTATTAAAAATGATGCATTTTCTGCTGTAAGAATCTATCTATCTATCTATCTATCTATCTATCTATCTATCTATCTATCTATCTATCTATCTATCTATCTATCTATCTATCTATCTATCTATCATTTTGACAAAATCCATAAAGCACCTGCAAACTTTTGGAATTAAGTATATATGACTTTTGTGTTGCAATCTACTCAGTCTTCATATTCATATAGCTTTAGTTATCTACTCTCTATCTGCTTCGGTAAGCATGACTGTAATTGTTCTGGTCTTCTTTCTATAGGTTCAATTGGCGCAGAGTTAACAAGCAGCAACGTTAGCATGTTCATCACATCCGACGCTGGAAACACGTGGCGGCAGGTGACTCTGACTGTGGGGTGTTCAGCCAGATGGGGGTGGGCAGTAATTTCAGCACTGATGCATATCTATGAGTGGATAAATCCATGCGCCTCATTTCAGAGCCGATAATCAAATGACACCTTCAGAGAAAACTAAATTCAATGACATATATGATGCCCGTGGGTGCATGTTTGATGATGCGATTTAAATTTATGGGGCCAGCTGTCTAATTAAAAATGGAGAGCTCAAATAATTAAGAGAAAATTGATGTGGCAAAAAGTTAAAGCATGCTGGGTAGGGCATGGGTTTGGTGTCATTTATCTTGTCAGTATGAATTACAAACACTGAGATTTGAGAAATAGCATCATTTCAAGGACAGCAGACCTGTGGTTGCCAGCTTTCATCTAATCAAATTGAAAGCCCTCCCAAGAAGAGTAAAGGAGATGAAATATTGTCATAACTCAGCCAATCTGACATTATGAAAGAACATGGGAACATATGTAACAATGCCATGAGACACAAGTTTTACATTTCGTCCCCTTGGAATTATATGGTTCTATCTGCGTTCTGAGCTGTTTTGAGATATTGAGCTTCAAAGTTTTTGCATTTCATATAGCAAAAACTATATGGGGAACAAGTTTCTTTCAAACATGAAAATGACAGGGACCCTAAATGTTTTCTAAATATACAATATCAAAATTCTCTCAATTTGTAAATGGGGATTTTTGGAACGGGTCAAATGCAGATAGAACAAAACACTTTTTGCTTGGAATTATCTGCCAAAAAATTAATTGAATGATAAAAATAATAAAATAATTTTCAAGAAACACAAACAGTTTACTTATGTTTTAAAATATAATTTTTGTGTTGTAACAATGTGTTGACATGCATGAGAGTAAAATTTAATGGTTTTTATGACATTTATTTCATATTTTAAATGAATATTGTTTTCTTGTTCAGGTTAAGCATGAAAGGCAGTGCTAAATATTTTGTCCAGTGCAGATGTTAAATTTAGGTAGGAATATGGTGGGTAATTTAACAAGTTTAAGTTTCCTCTTGTTTAGACAGAAAGCAGCTACTGTAATACATCTGAGCAGGACTTTATTCCACAGAAAGTGGGAGATGTAAATTGGCTTTCTCTATAGACATCAGTATGGCTGAACGTTTATTGTTGTAATTAAGACCCCATCAATTAAATTATTGACTATTTGACCTTTAAGGCTTAATTTTGTAAAATTTAAGACATTTTAAGACTAAAAAACTGCAAGAAAACAAACAATGCTTTAGCAAAGGTGTTTAACAAAGTTTAATAAACATTGAAAAATGTTTCACTGACTATATATAATTAAAAATATTTCACATTTAAAATATTTAAATTATGCAACAACTCAGTTTTTACCAACAATGTAAAATTTAACATTTCATCTCACTTAATCTAGTATAGGCCTACACTTTAATCCAGTATGCCATAGGGCAGAGCTTTATAGCTATACAGCTCAATATAAGTAAACAGGATGGATCAAGGTAAAACATAACCTAATATATACATAATTTTCCCTCGAAAGACAATGACGTGACTGGAAATAAGCAAATAGACTACAAAACCTGAACCTATCCTTTTATTAGTGCTGCTGGCTAACATTAGCGTGGTGTCTAACTGAAAATAACTCCTCAGTAACAGATAGCTACAGCAAAACACACAAAGAGACTGTAATTCCCAGGAATTTGGGCTGCTGTCATTGACAAGATCATAAATATCATGATCATGATGTTTCTAATAATCATTGCGTTGTGTGAAATTATTTGGTCTTCTCTTCACCGATTAAGCATTTACTGGGCTCTCTTCCGCTATCACGGCGACATGACAAAGAACGCTGATCCTGATTGGTCCTCGTGTGTGCATTCGAAGTGCTGATTGGCTCACGCAGATAGAACCTTATAGAACCAAGTTAGAGTGCGACTTTGTAGATAGAACCTTTTTGTTTTCTAAAAAAAAGTACCAACTTAAAAAAGAAACATCACATAATGTAAATAAGTTGTCACAGAATATGAAAATGTGAATAACTCAATTTTGACAAAAATGTCAGATAGAACCTTATAATTCCAAGGGGACAATTTTCTTTTGGCGCTAAACCAGTGAACTCACAATGATTTTATAAATACGTAGTCCTTATCTAGTATAGATTTTGTTGATCAGGGCAACTGCGGTCAGCTGTGTTTCTCGGTTATAATGACTAGTGTAGCTTGTAGCTTGGTTGATTCAACTTTTCCAGTGAATTCAATGCCAAAGGAAAACAAAGCAAACCCCACACAGTATCCTGCTAACATAAACACTAGCCTCACAATCATTAGCCTGTGAAGTACTTAAGCCAATCAGATGGTGTTTTTCTTCACTTAAACGGACTTGCGTATGCTAAATGCTTGAAGCCCCGAGGCCTAAACTCAACGGGAATTCATATCAGCAAGAATTCACAGCACATACAGTGAAGTTATCGCTGCTCTGGGGCAAACAAATGGAAATCACTAATGAGGGCCTCAATTTTCAGTTCAACTCTGCAGTAGGTCAGCCTAGCATCTGGCTGGATTTTTTGCTCTGTAAGGCAATTACTTGTTTCGTACATGTTTGCAACCACTAGCAATTTTCTAATGTGACTGGAGGGGGTCATTTGTTTTAGGCAATTTCTGGGCTCTTTAAAAAAAAAAAATAATGCATGTGCATGTGTTGTAGCCTAAGGACTTTAATAAAGTGTATATACTGATTATTTACACAACAAGAAGAAGATTAAAAAGTGAAAGTGACAGGTAGCCAAGAATGGTGTCCCATACTCTGTGTTTGTGCCTCCAAGTGCACACACACAGCAGTGAGTATTAAACACACACCATGAACACACACCCAGAGCAGTGGGCAGAAGTTTTTTATTATCAATTACCTTTCATGTCATTTTATCAAACAGGACAGAATGCTTTAAATGAGGAAAAACCAACTAATAACATATCATTGAATAATCAGATTGCTAATACTCACTGATGTGTGTGCTGTTGTTTTCCATCTAAAATGATGTCACTTCCTGGAGGAACTGGCTTTTGTTATTTAAAGAGATATAACAAAAAAATTTAAATAACAGAATGGAACGATATTAAGGACACAATAAAAAACAATAAATTCATTATACCAGTTAAAACAATATTCCCAAGAAAATATGTTGCGTGTGCGCGCGCGCATGTGTGTGTGTGTGTGCGTTTTTGTGATTTATGAGGACACTCATTTGTATAATGACATGGGTATTACACTGGTATTATGACGTAAACATGAAATATGAGGACATTTCATGACTCCTCTTATTTAAAATAGCTTTAAAAACATACTAAACAATGTTCTGTTAGGACCACTATCGTCAAAAATGATTGATAATTGCATAGAGTTTGTATTGGCGGAATGGTTCTGTTCATCCATGCAGCCTAGCATGAATAAGAGCAGGGAGAGCAGCAATAACCCCCCTAGGGTAAACAGAACAGAACCAACATATGCAGATATAATTAATGTCTATAATTTAACATGTACACATATTTCAAGAATTAGTCTGATTCAGGGGAATCATAAGGCCAATCCTGACTGAAGAGAGGAGGAGCTGGGGATGGAGGAGGGTAATTAGCTCCTGAGAAATGCAATAGCTGCTGATAATACTGAGAAGCTTATATATGAATGCCGTGATAGGTGTCGTATTCCTGTAGGTAGTCACCTGGGAGTCAGCTGATGCTAGCTTGACTGACGTGACCTGCCAGAACTGACTCTAACGCTGGATTTTTATTAAAAATGTAAAAATGCAGAATGTTTTCTGTGATGGGTAGGTTTAGAAGTAGGGGTAGTGAAGGGGGATAGAATGTACAGTTTGTACAGTATAAAAACCATTACGCCTATGGAATGTCTTCACTTTGATAGCAAAACAAACCTGTGTGTGTGTGTGCGTTTTTGTGACATATCAGGACACAAATGTGTATAATGACATGGGTATGACATAGGTATTACAAAATAGGTGACACATGAGGACATTACCCCATGTCCCCACTTTTCAAAAGGCTTATAAATCATACAGAATGAGTTTTTGTGAGAAAGTAAAAGTGTGCACTGTTTCCTGTGATGGTTAGGTTTAGGGGTAGGGGTAGTGTAGGGGGATAGAAAATACAGTTTGAACAGTATAAAAACCATTACGCCTATGGAATGTCCCCACAGTTCACAAAAACAAACATGTGTGCGTGTGTGTGCTTTAAATGTTAGACAAATTAGAGAAAATTAATTACAGAAAGGAAAAACATGAAGAAACACCTGGAATATTTCTTAAAGTGGACCTATTATGCAAAATTCACTTTTATAAGGTATTTGAACACCAATGTGTGTCCACAGTGTGCATGTGAGAACAACCAACCTATAATGGTAAAAATCCACTCACTCATGTTTTTATAATTCCCATAAATTAAATGCAGTCTCTTCAAACAAGCTGATTCAGATTCATGCCCCGCCCACAGCCGGTGACGATCTGCCCTATTAGCATACACACAGCCCTGAGTGAGAAGCACAGAGTCTGCCATTTCTGTATCCTCGCTGTAACAGCTGGAGTTGTACAATGTCTGTGCCAAAAAGGCATTACAAATATTGTGTTTTGGAATAAACCAATGCACATATGGGTCTCCATAGACTCCCGCCATCTGATTCATTGAGGACATCGTGGTTAAATTAAATTTTCAGAGGAAATGTCCAAAAGAAAATCAGTAAAGATTGCGCCAATCATTTTGTGCGGGACTGCTTTGCAAATAAGGGTAATTTCAATGACTCTAGTTCGAACACATAAGGCTGAACGCCTCTACTGACATTTTCAGTGTGTGAGATTGTCCTGTTTTGTTGTTGTGGGTGTTCTGGAAATACCGGTATGCAGGAGCATGAGCTCCTGAAGCTTTGCCCTCTTCTTGAAAGGGGACCAGGAGGACCAGTTCATTTGCTTTTAAAGGGACACACACAAAAACTGCGTATTTTTGCTCACCCCCCAAAAGTGGCAATTTTAACATGCTATAAAAAATTATCTGTGGGGTATTTTGAGCTAAAACTTCACATACACACATGTTTAACAGTTAAACTCTCTATGTCTATTGCAGATATTTGATGAAGAGTACAGTGTTTTATATCTGGACCAAGGCGGAGCTTTAGTAGCTATTAGACATACCCCTCTTCCCATCAGGCACCTCTGGTAATCCCACGCCAATATCATTATTAATATTTCATGCATATGTTCATAAAAGATGAGTCAATGCAATCGCACCGTGCTGACTCACATAATCACGGAAAGTGTGAACATTCTCATTAAACCCAGTAGACTGTGTAATACTTTTGTCTAGTAATCTAGATTAAATGTCGGAAAGGTGCAGTAAAGTTCTGTTTGAATTATTTGCCAGCTGTGTGTGGAAATGCAATCTTTTCTAAACTGTATCCGAGTTTTAGGTGTGTGCTGCTGGTTTCTATGCAGGTTGAGCTTTGATGAGGGGAGAGTGTGGAACAAATACAGTTTCACTTCATCACCCCTGTTCGTGGACGGGGTCTTGGGCGAACCAGGCGAGGAGACGCTCATTATGACGTACGTATGATGAATTTTCAATAGTAATACATTTTGAATGATCTGGAATGTGAAAATGGTGCTTGATGAAATATAGTTTATGTGTAAACCCTGATAAATTGGATCTTTACTCAAAGAATTTGAGTTATTTTAAACTTTCTCAAAATGACCTATTTTACATCCATAAGAATAGATCGTAAGTGTGGAAAATATTTAAAAAATGAAATGCTCAGTGATGCTCAGCTTGATGCTTGGTGATAAAAAATAAAGCAATGATAAACCAAGTGATTTTTTTTTTAGACCTTCCAGTAACAAATCACCTATTTTAAAAGGAAAATCATTAAAACCATCATGCCAGTTCTGATTTTACATCATAATCCTCTGAATCCAGCTCAACCTATTTTGAGAAGTATTTCATGAAGTTTTCTTTTGTAGGATATTCCTAGATACTTTTTCCTGTCTTTCTGACAGGCCCTAAAAGTGTCACAGCGTTCTTGAGTGTCAGACTTTCTCAATATGAGTTTCAGACTTTTAGTTGACAGTTTGACTCGGTTTCCACTGATGTGGTTTGACTTGGATAACATTGCTAAGCATTTCCTCTGCCTGTCCGCTCTACATCGTTCTAATCATTAGAGTCACTGCGGTCTCGATATGACACTGCCTCGCCAGACATACAGTGGCTGATGTTATGCCTTTGTTTGCAGGATCTTCGGTCATGTCAGTCACCGCTCAGAATGGCAGCTGGTAAAGATAGACTTCAGGTCTATCTTTAACAGAAGATGCATAGAGTCTGACTATGTGCCATGGGATTTACATGACCAGGTGAGAAATCATTTTATCATCTGGATCCGTAATCTTAATATTTGGTTACATCCTTGTTTTACACATTATTGTATATCAGGGTTATTATCGTTAGGGAATGTTTGTCTCAGGCACCACCAACAAAAAAAACGTTGTAGCTTTGATTAAAGGTACAAAAATAAAGAGGAAGAATTGCTCCAAGTTCCTTTGATCTCCTTTGCTACCAACACGTGGCCTCTAAACGAATCTTCCCATTTTAATGTCATTGATGTCCTCAACTCACATTCTATTCTGCATCTCAAGCAGTACAATTAAGGGATCCCAGTAAAGTTTTGATCAGATACCTTTCTGCTTTGTCATGTCTTTCCACTATAATAAACCCTCCATTGAGGCCTGATACTATAGCTCGAACTAGAGAGAGTGTCGCAATGGCTTCTTGTTGTTTGGAATGTCTTATGAGATTCCTTTCTTACTGGCCCTGACATGGTTTCCCAGGGTTTGATGTCAAAACTATATTTGAACAGATAGAATAATATATATCCCAAAAGTCAAGCCAGAAGCGTCCTCTCACAGGAGAATAATAGATGTACGTTTATTAGTTGTTAGGGCATGGCAGTAGACTGGCCTACTTTAACCTGAAGCCTTGTGGTACTTTCTATTTCTGTGACAAACTCTGAGAAGCAGAAGTCGACAGAAGACAGAACAATGTCAAAAACCCAACTTTTGGGCTGTACACTACAGTAACACGATGAGAAGAGTTGAAGCCATTCATTGTCTGAGCTTACGCAGTCGACCATCAGGGTTTTTTTTTTTGTGCCACTCTGCACCGGTTAGTTTGATGAATATGAAATCCCCAAAAAAACATGACCAGCAATGAACCGTGGCTGTAAAACAAAACTTTTTTATATTTAACTAGCACAAATATTCCGAGTATGGGTCACCATACTTGGCCACATGTCACTTCACTTCACTTCACTTCATATGAAAGCTTGTTTCCGCCAGATAATTAAAAAGAGGACATGAAAAAGAGAATTGAAAAAGGTAATTGCGACTTTTTATTCCCCAATTTGGACTTTATAACTCGCAATTGGGAGTTTATATCTCACAATTCTAAGAATAAAAGTCAGTATTACGAGAAATAAAGTCAGAATTGCAACATTTTTCTCCCAATTGTGAGTTTATGTCTTGCATTTCTGACTATATAACTCGCAAATGCAAGTTTACATTCCACAATTCAGTTTATATCTTACAATTCAGACATTGAATAAAAGTCAGTATTGCGAGAAATAAAGTCAGAATTGCTACATTTTTCTCAATTTCAAGTTTATATCTCACAATTGTGCGGAAAAAAGCAACAATTGCGAGAAATAAAGTCAGAATTGCGACATTTTTCTCAATTGCTAGTTTATATCCGACATTTCTGACTTCATAATTCGCAATTGCAAGTTAATATTTCACAATTCAGACTTTTTTTTCTCAGAATTGCTATAGTTTATTTCACAATTCGGACTTTAGAACTTGCAATTGCAAGTTTATATCATAATTCTGTGAAAAAGGTCACAATTGCAAGAAATAAAGTCAGAATTGGGACATTTTTCTTGCTTTCGCGAGTTTATATCCTCCATTTCTGACTTCATAACTCGCAATTGCTAGTTTATATCTCACAAGCCGGACTTTATAACTCGCAATTGCAAGTTTATATTTCACAATTCTGTGAGAAAAAGTCCCATTTGCGAGAAATAAAGTCAGAATAGCAACATTTCGTAATTGTGAATTTATATTCCACAATTTAGACCTTTTTTCTCATGTGAGATATAAACTTCCAAGAAAAAAAAAAAAATCTGAATTGTGAAAAGTTGCAATTATCTTTTATTATTTCGATATTTTCACAATTATTATTATTATTATTATTTTTAATTCTGTGGCGGAAACAAGCATCCATTAAAATCCAATGCCTAAAATAAAACTTTACTATTTGGAGCACTAATTTGAAGGAAGCATATTAACAAAAGACAAAAAAAAAAAAAAAAANNAAAAAAAAAAAAAAAAAAAAAAAAAAAAAAAGGTATTGCAAGATAGCTGTAATATGAGTGTACCCTGAAACCTTTCATGAAATGAACTGCGCAGAGTTTGGATGTAAGATATGAAATATGGAACAGTAGTACAATGAGTGGAAACTTTTTCTCTCTCTCTTTCCTATTTTTTCTCATCTTCATTCTACTAGTCTCTCTTTTTTCTAAATTCAGGGTGATACACACGCTTCATTGTTATGAATTATTCATGTGAGAACAAAAAATAAACCTGAATGAGAATGCATATGCCAACTTTATTGTAGAAAATATTGTGTGTGTGGATGTTTAGTCATGTACTGTATGTATATGTTGAAATCCTCCTTGTAGGGTGAACGCTGCCTCATGGGAGTCAAACGAGTCTATCGAAAGCTAAAGGCCATAGCAAGGTGTGTTATGGGTAAAACCTACTCTGTCACGATGATTTCCGAGCCGTGTGACTGCACTGAGTCGGACTTTGAATGGTAAGCAAACAAAGGTTTTTCTTCTAAGATTCAGGCTCTGTTCTAAAACATATTGAACTGCTTTGCTGTCTACTGTCTGTAATTGAACCTGACTAATTTGGAACACTCTGCGTTTTGGGTTTGGGGTCAGTAAAATTATAATAATAATAATATTTTAATTCAACAAGGACACTTTAAACTGATCAAAAGTGACAGTAAAGACATTTAATGTTACAAAAGATTTCTATTTCAAATAAATTCTATTCTTTTAAAAGATAAATTTTTGATCAACTTAAATTTAGCATTGCAGTCAGTATTTTGTCAAGACTCATGAAAATCAGAATGAAGGAATAAAGTTGCAGAAGGGTTGCAGGAATTTTCTTGAAGAAGATTTTTGCTCGAGTAAGTGGAAACCGGTCAAGGGACATGAAGACAGTGATAGATGGAGATATATGTTTAAAATACATAGTCCCTCAGTGGTACTGTTCTCCATCTGTCACCACCACCCTCTCTTCTGTAGGATTTCACGCCCCATGCTTTGTGACTTAAATCCTCCATTTCTATTCCTGACACTCCTCCCTCGTCATGTAAATGTGGCCTCTCCCCTCATTTTCTCCAGAATTATCAAATTTATTAATGTCGCTGTTCTGGAAAGTTCCAAATTTGCAGGCCCCTCGAGGCCGCATGGAACAAAGTGTGAAAGTTGTTAATCAGGGAGTGAAACGCTGTGCGTTTACCAACAGAAGCTGGCTGCATCTGTGTAACTTGTCGTGGTAATTAGTGTAATTTGTTTTCTTGATTGGGGTGTTGAGTTGCATTGTAGGACAAACAACTTTGGCTTTTGTTTTCTGACGTTTAGGTCTAAAAATATAGAAAATTTAGGTGTTAATTAGTTTTGGATGCCAAGTATTTTTCTTCTGCTTAAAATTTTTTTATGACTTTGAATTCAAACATATGTACATTTTATCTCTAGATTATTAGTTATTAAATGTTGACATGAATGACAGATTCTTGTGCTTTAAAGGATTAGTTTTCTTTCAAATGAAAATTACCCCAAGATTTACTCACCCTCAAGCCATCCTAGGTGTATATGACTTTCTTCTTTCAGAAGAACACAATCGGAGTTATATTAATAAATATCCTGACGCATCCGAGCTTTATAATGGCAGTGAACAGGGATCACGAGTATGAGCTGAAGAAAGTGCTTCCATCCACATCCATCCATCATAAACATAATCCACACGGCTCCAGGGGGTTAATAAAGGCCTTCTGAAGCGAAGCGATGCGTTTGTCTAAAAAAACAAAACATATTTAACAAGTTATGAAGTTAAATATCTAGCTTCCGCCAGACCGCCTTCCGTATTCAAGTTACGTTAGGATATTTATTAATATTTCTCAGATTGTGTTCATTAGAAAGAAGAAAGTCATATACACCTAGGATGGCTTGAGGGTGAGTAAAGCTTGGGGTAGTTTTTTATTTGAAAGTGAACTAAACCTTTAACTCCTGGCAATGAAATACTTTGAGTTGTCGAGAAATTAAAATGAAATGAAAATAAAGATTGGATCTTTAAAAGATTAGTTCACTTTCAAATAAAATTTTCCTGATAATTTACTCACCCTCATGTCATCCAAGATGTCCATGTCCTTCTTTCTTCAGTCGAAAAGAAATTAAGGTTTTTGATGAAAACATTCTAGTTTTATTCTCCTTATAGTGGACTTCAATGGACTTCACTGTTGAAGGTCAAAATTACAGTTTCAGTGCAGCTTCAAGGGCTTTAAACGATACCAGACGAGGAATAAGGGTCTTATCTAGCGGAATGATCGGTCATTTTCTTAAAAAAATACAACTGTATATGGTTTATAAACACAAATGATTGCCTTGCACGTGCTTTCGCTTTCTGTATTCTTCAAAAAGCTTACGCTGTATGTCCTACGCTTCCCTATTCAACTTACGGAACGAACGCAGCGCCAGTTCCAATTTTTCCGTAAGTAGAATAAGGAAGGCTTAGGACATACAGCGTAAGCTTTTTGAAGAATACGAAAGTGCGGTTTTGGCGGAACCACTTGGAAGGCGATAATTTGTTTATATAAAGCATATACATTTACATTTTTCGAAAATGACCGATCGTTTCGCTAGATAAGACCCTTATTCCTCGTCTGGTATCGTTTAAAGCCCTTTGAAGCTGCACTGAAACTAATTTTGCACTAATTTTGACCTTCAACATTGAAGTCCATTGAAGTCCACTATATGGAGAATAATCCTGGAATGTTTTCATCAAAACCTTCATTTCTTTTCGACTGAAGAAAGAAGGACATGGACATCTTGGATGACATGGGGTGAGTAAATTATCAGGAAAATTTCATTTGAAAGTGAACTAATCCTTTAAAGCATGTAATGAACATTATTATCGTGTTTTAAATGTCTAGTTATTTAAAATGTCTTTTCTTGACTTGCATAGTCCATTTCAATAATTATAATGTAGGTAGGCCTACTACTTCAATTTTTTTTTTAATTATATATTATTCCTGACAGCTTATATAACTAGTTCCACATAATGGTGAGAAGTATTCAATCATAGCGAGGTGATTATAGCATTTTGACTTATTGTATTAAATTCAATATTATGATTATGATTATGAAGTCTTTCTCATTATATACTTTCTTTGAGCAAGAAATGGCAGGGAAATTTTTTATTAGTCTGTGAGTTATGAAAGACAAATCTTATAATGGCCTCCAGTAATGATGAATGAGAGAAACGCCTTTTTAAGCCAGCGGGATTTTAGCTTGACGGTTTGATATCTGGGTTAGTGACTGAAAGGTCGTAGGTTCAAGCCCTGCAATGAGCGATCCATGAATTATCACAATTGTGTCCTAGTGATCAAAGCACTTGAACTTGGGTTCCTTCAAGGGATATTACAGTGCTAATTGTACTGCTAGTTATTTTGAATAAAAGTGTGTTAAAATTACTTATTGGTAATTTAGAAGTCAATGATCCTAGAAATTATCCTTAACATTGTTTATTTATTTATTTACAGTGATTATGGTTTCGAGAGAAGGTCTGATGGGAAATGTACTCCAGCATTCTGGTTCCCCCCCTCCTCCATGTCCCGGACCTGTACTACAGAACACACGTTCCTCAACAGCACTGGGTGAGATCTCGTGTGACTCATGCATCTCACCATTTAAAGTGATTTATACCGTGCATTCTGAACGTGTTCCTGGATCAACAATGACTGGTTGATGGTAATGTTGTTCCAGGAATATGTCTGATTCGTTTTTATGTAATTTAATTTGAGCAGTTTTTCTAATCAGATGTCACTTGTATTGTATCTAGGAGAATAAAAATGATCAGTTGGGGGATATTTATATTTACGTAATTGGATAGTTAAGATACGGTCGGAATGAAATGGAAGTTATGATAGTCTTTTCGACTCTATTGTGACATATATCCGAGTGAAACGGCTTCTCGAACAAGGGGGGAAAAAATATAGGGCAGGACTTGATTTTGTCCATGGGGAATTGATTGGATGGTTGTGGTTTGCTATTGGTGGATCTCATGTGAGTGACAGGTTGCCCCGCCCCCACGTCAGTAAACACTTTATTTATTGAAGAGAAGAGATGTCGCTGCAAGAGGGATGAGTTATTTTAATTAAAGATTACGAGGGCACATTAACATGGAAAAAAAAAGATGTGCACAGATAATTTATAATAAATACTGCAATATTCCATAAAAAAAAAAAAGAATGGTCCATTTTGATTTTATGGTGACTTTACATATTTATTTAACCCTTTCTCACGTAAGTTTAAAATTTCTAGCTGACTCCCCAAAGTGAGTTTTTTTTTTTTTAAGGCGACCATTATTTTAGAATGTATCACCTTATTTTTCCATTGCTTGTTATGTGACACACCATATGTATGACAGATGTTTCGCTTTTATTTCTTTTTTCCTTTATTGTATATATGTCATCGGCTACCTGATATTCTGATTCTCAAATACGTGTAAGTGAATGTGTTTTGTTATTTAAAACCCTTTATAATGTTAGTTGATATATAATGCACAATGGGTGCCTCCATGTTAGTTTGCACCACAATTCAGAGAATCGTATCTGTCGGATTTACAACAGTAAATTCATCCACTTCTCCAGAAATACATGAAAGTATGTGGAAAGTATGTGGCCAGTAAGTGGGAGAAGAATAGAGTAAACTTTATAGTTAACTACACAATGTGCATCTGATATAAATAAAAGTGTCGTCAATTTATAATTTAAAGCATTACTATTGCCGCTTGTATTTTACAAACTATACATGTATTGTTCTGCTAGTGTAGTTAAATGTCTGAAACCTAAAATAAACATTATGTGGTTGAAAACACTGAATAGTTGTGATATATGACAAGCGCTGAGCACGTCCGTCTCTGGCTCAGCTCCAGCCAAAGCGCAAAAGCACATTTTAATTTAGCAGTTGATCATGTGATTCACTGAAAGTTCTAATCATTCTTCAATTAACTTTGATTCAGTTTTTTTTTTTTTTTTTACATTAAAAAGTGTATTACCAGCTTTTTCATCACCTCATAAATTATCATTGATGTAGAGCTTAGCTTCGTGAATTTATAGTAGATATTTTGTATGTTTGTACCTACTTAAAGGTGCAATATGTAATAATTATGCAGTAAAATATCCAAAAACCACTAGGCCAGTGTTATATATTTTGTTCACTTGAGTACTTACAATATCCCAAATGTTTCCAACTATTTGTAAATCGTGAGAAAATTGCAATTTTAATCAAGGCTCCGTGTTGTTAACCCTTGGTCTGCCTCGATTTCCGTTTTATTTTGTAGAAACCATGGAAACACCAAAGACGCTTTAATATATTACACGTTTTAATAGACAAGGGAAGAACTGTTTTGATAAAGACAGAAAACGAATTATTGTTATATAGCTCAACACGTTTAGTCTTATTGTTAAAATCTAATTTTCTTGATTTTTTGCGAGTACCATGCTTTACCATGCCTCAGAGAAAAACACTATTTTGTCTAGTAGCTAACATAGCATAATCAGATGCAGCTTTATTTTTAGTAACAGTAATACTGAATTTTCTCCATCATACAATACGTCTTAAAATTAATTGCATGCCATTTATCAACACAAGCCATCCAGCATTTAATATGATATTCTAAAATCGATCTATCTTACTGAAGTGTGCAACAGTGTCTCATAGCAGCCACCGAGTGAACGCTCAGAGTAACGTTATAACATCATTTTCAACACACTCAAATGTATCTAATATGATAAACAGAGCTGCGTTACCTCATACTCAAGACTGAAAAAGCGGAAGCAGCGCCGGCGACTGTGGCATAATAAAAGTTATGCTGCTCGTGAGGCATGTGTTGCGCAATCGCTCCAGCGGCCTCGTTCAGCTCCCACAACACTCGGTCCTGCTCTGCTTCATACTACAGTAACATTAATAATCGCATCCATGGACATGATTTCTTCCCGAGTGCTATCCCTATTCTTTTGCACCGTCCGTTGAGGTGAAGACCACATGTCCCAAGATTCCGCGCTCAAACTTGGCATCATCAAGCTACGCCTTTGTTTTGAATAGGCCTCTAGCGACCTCTAGCGAACAGAAATCCTACATACTGCACCTTTAACCGGCATATTGGGTACATTTTCATTTCTTCATTTGATTTTTTTTTTGTTTAAAATAAAGTAAAGTTTTTTTCCCTTCTTCTTTTTTCATTTTAAAAATGCAGAAAGTTTTCTGTTAGGGGGTTATGAATTAAGATGTGGGTTAGGGTTAGATTATAGTATTTATAACTAGCTCAGTATAAAAACAACAGAAGTCTATGCAATGTCCCCATTTAGATAGCTAAGAAAACATATGTNAGAGAGAGATTTTCAATTACAATATCCACCATCTGTATTCTCAAATGATTTTGATGTGTGACTCATTAGACATATTGTTTATGTTTTCACCGATACAGATAAGCACACTAATTTCAGTGCTGTCAACAGATCATTTTGAGAATGGGTTTTAATGTGAATGTGTTTTATGCATCTGCATGTGTGCAGGTACAGAAAGGTGGTGTCTAACAACTGCACCGGTGGGGTGATGGAGCAGTACACGGCTCGTAGGCAGCTGTGCCCTAGCCAGGCCCCTCGCGGCCTCCACTTAGTGACCAGCGAAGGGAAGCTAACGGCATCTCTGACCAACAATGTCACCTTCCTCGTGTTCCTTGAGGAGGTACAGACAGATTCAGTCTTCCTGCACTACTTTTCAGCAACATTACTTCAGTCTTCAGTGTTACATGATCTTTCAGGAATCATTCTAATTGGCTGCTCAAGAAATATTTTAAAACTGTCACGTTGATGCATTTACACAACGATGTACTAAAAACGGAAAACTAAACTATAAAAATGCAAATTTGTGAAAACGGTGATGTGATGCTCATTAGTATTATGTGTTCAGTCTATAGGCGCATAGTTTTTCTTTACAAAGTGACATCACTACTACTGGCCTGGCATTTATAATACAGTGTTTTTAAACAGTTGGAATGAATGCTATGGCTCTTTTTTTTTTTATTAAAAGACTATTTCTCATTCATTCTGTGTCACACAACTCTCTTGGATATTTACTACACACTAACCCTTGACAAAAACAGTTGAGCTGCTTAATATTTTTGTGGAGACCATGATACTTTTTTCAGGATTCTTTGATAAATAGAAAGTTCAGAAGAACAGCATTTTAATACTATTTGAAATAGAAATCCTTTGTAATATTGTAAATGTATTCACTGTCTCTTTTGATCGGTTTAAATGCCTTTTTTTTTTTTTTTTTTACTGGCCCCAAACTTTTGAACGGTAGTGTATTTACTCCAATTAAACCATTTAACTCTTTCCCCGCCAAACACAGAATTTTCTGGGTTTCCATGTTTTCACTGTTATACACTGAGGGGTGCTATTACGCATCTTCTGAACGAGTACAGAATCTCCTGAACGAAAACATAGTCGAGGGAGACGCAGAAACAAGTGATCTCATACAGCATGTAAGCAGATGCATATGAAAAATAATGCGATCATCAACAATAAACAGCATAAATAAAAACTGCCTAATGTTACAGAGGGAAATGTTAATCCAGGAAGAGGTATAGGACTGTGAAGCTTTGGGGGTGTTGATGGATGTGATCTACTGCATCTATGGTCTGATAATCGTACTGAATATGATCCAGATGTAGTGTTTGATAAAAATGCAATTTTTTTTCCAGCTTTTTGCTCAAAATTTTGCTTTTTTTATGAAACTTACCTACATTCAAGTCTTAATAAAAAAAGAATGCTTGAAGCTAGAATAAAACAGATTTTTTTGTTTAAATCCCCGTTTACACTAGTGCTTTTTTGTTTTAAAACAGCATTTTCAGGAACGATCTCCGTCTACACTACACGACCGAAAACGCATGTCACATGACCGGTCATGCACACTGGGCATGTGCGTACAAGTGTAAACAGTTACCTCTTGCGCATGTAGGCAGCTGCAGTATTAAAAAAAAATGCAGAGTTTAACTGCACAATGGCTGCTAAAAATTACAACTAAGCCAGCAAAGATTGCAGTTCAGTCTCATGTTATTGTTTACATGGTCATCAAGGATAAAATGAGCGAATCCGGGCAGCCACGCCATCGTTTTCAAAAGTCTCTGTTTTGGTCCGTTTATACTGGAAAGCAACCCCGGCGTTTTCAAACTAAAACGGGGTCTGCAGCATTTTCGAAAGTCTCTGTTTTCGAGGTTCGAAAACGCCGGCGTAGTGTAAACGACAGGGGTGACCATAGCAAAACTTGTGTTTTAAAAAGAAAACGCACTAGTGTAAACGGGGCCTAAAAGTAGAGACTCTCTTCTTTTGTATTTTGTATTGATATATTGCATGTTCAGATATTCATACAACAAAATATTCTGGGAGCCATGAACATTTTTTGAAAATTATCAAAAACGCTGGCGGTGGCTGGCAACTTTTTTTTCCAAAATGCTGGCGTGGAAAGAGTTAAATTGACTTGTGAGGTTACATTGAATCTACTGAAACTACTGCTAACTCTCAAAGAACAGAGGTAACTCTCATCCTCGCTATAAACTGGGCATTTTAAGATTTTGAGAGCTCCTCAGAGAGCATTTTGCCTGCACAAGAGCAATGTTTTCCCATGGCAGATCTCCGCTCTGGGCAGACAAGATGCTCTCCAAAGCAGATGAACTGACAGCTGAATGAATCGTACACAGAGCTTTGGCAGTATCGTAGTCAGGAACAGGTTTTGCTTCCTGCCTAAAAAAAAAAAAATCTTCGATTTTACGGAAAGTACAAAGAACATTTGTTGAGATTCACTAGCTAGACCAGCCGTTTTTTTTTTTCCAGTCAGACTCAATGATGTTTCATGTTATTACCTTTTTTCCCCAGGGTGATGGATCGAAAACCAGCATCATGGTGGATTTCGGCGACGGAAACGCCTTCACCTACTCCAACGTGAGCTCTATCGAAGATGGCATTAAACACATCTACAAGAACGTGGGAATCTACCGAGTGTCAGCCACGGCGGAGAACAGTCTGGGCTCTGAAACTGTGCTCCTCTTCCTACACATTACATGTAAGCCAAGACGTGGGAGGGCGAGTAACGTACTCGGTTACTGACGTAACCTCGGTTCCCTGAGATACGGAACGAGTACTGCGTATGGGGAAAAGTCTCCCTTTTTCCCCGTTACTGAAGCCTTTTTCAATAACGCAGTGCAACTGCACCGTCATTGGTTCACTCATAGACAAGTCGTTGAACCAATGACGGCGCGGCACGGCCGCGCAGCCTATAGGCGAAGAGCGCGCGAATCTTCCCGCCGAAATGGGCGGGGCAGGTGACTATATAAGCCGGCGATTCGCCATAGGACATCAGGTCATACGACTGAAGCGACGACACTGAAGCCGCAGCCCTGTGGCACGGCNCTGATGTCCTATGGCGAATCGCCGGCTTATATAGTCACCTGCCCCGCCCATTTCGGCGGGAAGATTCGCGCGCTCTTCGCCTATAGGCTGCGCGGCCGTGCCGCGCCGTCATTGGTTCAACGACTTGTCTATGAGTGAACCAATGACGGTGCAGTTGCACTGCGTTATTGAAAAAGGCTTCAGTAACGGGGAAAAAGGGAGACTTTTCCCCATACGCAGTACGAAGTGGAGTATCGAAAGGGAACAATATGCATAGTACAGACAGCCATATCGTTTTCTACTTTTATAACCCTAATGTATTTTAAAGACCTACTGGGTTTGAGCACTCTGAACTCATTTATGCTTTATTGACCAGAAAAATCTCATTTGGTCTTGGTTGTATTGCACTCCACATTAAGTGATCTAGATTTCAAGCTCATAGTCTCTAACTGGACAACCAGATTGAAATAATCCCTCTTGGTAATTGCTGACAGACACTTCAGTGTACGATGAAGGTCCTGAGGACGCAAAATATCATGCAGGTGTGATGAACTTTACTTAGTGTAACTTTTACAATTAGCAGCTGTAAAACTGTAGAATTTCATTTTAAAACTAAGAGGACACTGACAACACGTCGACAGACAAGACAAACCAGGTTACTTATGATATTAAACAAAGTCACAGCTTTCAAACTGTGTAGTTTTTAAAGAAATTCAAACAATAAAAAACGTTTTGTGGCTCTTTAATGTGTCGTGACAGATTGCTGTAGCACCTCAGCTCAAGAGGCTCGTAAACCGATCATCTCTTCCTACTAGTCCATTTATAGCATCAAATAAACACGAATGAACATGAGAATTAATGTTGTTTCAAACGCGGAAAGACATCAATATACACAATTTTTTAAGTTTAACTCCACCGATGTTAATCTTTTAACTCCTGACTGCTTTGTCGGACAAAATGGCGGATTCTGCGTTCTGATTGGTTAGATCGCTTGTCAATCAAACTCCCGGCGAAGGGTCAATAAAGCTGAGACTTCATATGACAATGCCTTGTACACATTATGAGTAGTAATTCATAAAAAAATAAATGAATTAATGGGTACACTTTATTTCGATAGTCCACATTAGACATTCTTCTAACTTTGCAACTACATGTCAACCAACTCTCATTAATTTGCAACTACACATAAACTAACTCATTAGAGTATTAGTAGGATCTTAGGGTTAGCGTTAATAGAAAAAGTTGACATGTTTTTGCAAAGTTACTTCTAGTCAGTAGAATGTCTGTTGGGGAGCATCAAAATAAAGTGTTAGCAGATATTAAGCAGACAATCTACTAATACTTTAATAACCAGTAGTTGACGTAGTTGCAAAGTTACTCTAGTTAGTAGAATGTCTAAAGTGGACTATCAAAATAAAGTGTTACCGAATTAATTAATTGTTACCACATTTTAGCTTGCTTAATATTTTTTGTTTAATAAATAGTGCATATAAAATGCTTAAGTGAGTGTGCCTCTATAATGTATACTTGAGACCATTATTGAACTACATTTATGCTGCCTCTAAAAGGTTTGAAGAGTCATTAAAAAGCATCAGTTTCAGATGTACTTGCTCCTTAATGTTTTGAAGAAGGAAAAAAAATGTGGATGGTCATTTCACATGTTGGTCAAATGGCCTCTTCCTGTCTGTGTGGGTGGTTCTTGGCCTGAATATGGATTAGACTCCATGCCAGTAATCGAACAGACTACTCTATCCTCTTATGTAACAAAGTCTTGTACTAATGTTGGATGACGTTATTTTAACACATTCTAAGAACAGATGGCCTGATTTCTTGTATTTATTTATTTATTTTCTTTATTTATTTTTTTATTTAGTCCATCTTTGTGCTATAGGAAGCTCATCACATATCAGCAATTATCTGAGCATTTTCATTCAAATTTCCACCCTTTTCCCTCATGTCCACCTCTTCATGTGAACTTGCCACCCCCTGCTACATTCAGGCAGACAGATGCCTCCACACTGACATATTGATCAGGGAAACGGAACGCTTCCAATCTGTCAATCCTGTTGTGCCAGGCAAAGCAAATAGGGCCCTTGGTGCATGAGCTGAAATTCACACACAGATGGCTCTGTGTCCCTAAGAGAAGTATTTGTGAATGAATGAATATATAGTAGAATCATTAGGAGGATGTTTAGTTTGTGCTGTAACTTTGTTTAGGCATATTTTTTTGCCTTTTTTTTTTTTATCTTATATAATATAACTATATAGTTTTTGAAACAAGAGCCACATTCTACCATAACCTGGCCACATATAATTCTTTGAGAATATATACACTACTGTTTAAAAGTTTGTAGTTGGAAAGGTTTTTTTTTTTCTTTTTGTATTATCATCAATGTAGTTGTGCTGCTCAATATTTTTATGAAAACTACTAATTTTCTTTCTATTCTTTGATGAATTGAAAGTTCAAAAGAACATAATTTATTTATGATAGAAATATTCTGTAACATTACAAATGTCTTTAATGTCAGAATATTATGAAACAAATCAGTTTTTGTTTTTTCCCATTTATGGATGATTTTTGTCAGCAATTTATGCTAAAATGTATATATTTTTTACAAAAAAAATCTCTCCAAATGTATTATGAGTTTTGGGTTACAACATTATTTCAATGGTCCGCATTAGACATTCTACTAAATATAACTTTGCAACTACATGACAACCAACTCTCATTAGAGTGTTAGTAGACTGTTAAATTCAGGTTAGGATTAGTAGAATAAGTTGACATGTACTTGCAAAGTTACTTATAGTTAGTAAAATGTCTAATGTAGTAGTCTACTAATACTCTAAGGACTGGTATTTGGCATGTAGTTGTAAAGTTACTTATAGTTAGTAGTAGTCTACTAATACTCTAATGACTAGTAGTTGGCATGTAATTGCAATGGTACTTATAGTTAGTAGTAGACTACTAGTATTCTAATGATTGGTAGTTGACATGTACTTGCAAAATGTACTTATAGTTAGTAGAAGTCTACGAATACTCTAATGACTGGTAGTCGACATGTTGCAAAGGTACTTATAATCAGTAGTAGTCTACTAATACTCCAATGACTGGTTGTTGGCATGTAGTTGTATAGTTACTTATAGTTAGTAGTAGACTACTAATACTGTACTGAGTAGTAGTCGACATGTAGTTGCAAAGGTACTTATAGTTAGTAATAGTCTACTAATACTCTAATGACTTGTAGTTGACATGTAGTTGCAAAGGTATTTATAGTTAGTAGTCATCTACTAATACTCTAATACCTATAAGTTAGTAGAATATTGAAAATTTGTGGACTATTGAAATAACATGTTAAAGGTGCCGTAGAACGTCTTTTTAAAAGATGTAATATAAGTCTAAGGTGTCCCCTGAATGTGTCTGTGAAGTTTCAGCTCAAAATACCCCATAGATTTTTTTTTATTAATTTTTTTAAATGCCTATTCTGGGGCATTATTAAATATGCGCCGATTTAATTCTCGTGCTCTCCGCCCACGGAGCTCGCGCTTGCCTTAAACAGCATAAACAAAGTTCACACAGCTAATATAACCCTCAAAATGGATCTTTACAAAGTGTTCGTCATGCAGCATGTCCAATCGCGTAAGTATAGTATTTATTTGGATTTTATATTTGATTCTGAATGAGTTTGATGGTGCTCCGTGGCTAAAGCTAACATTACACACTGTTGGAGAGATTTATAAAGAATGAAGTTGTGTTTATGTATTATACAGACTGCAAGTGTTTAAAAAATGAAAATAGCGACGACTCTTGTCTCCGTGAATACAGTAAGAAACGATGGTAACTTTAACCACATTTAACAGTACATTAGCAACATGCTAACAAAACATTTAGAAAGACAATTTACAAATATCACTAAAAATATCATGATATCATGGATCATGTCAGTTATTATTGCTCCATCTGCCATTTTTCGCTATTGTCCTTGCTTGCTTACCTAGTCTGGTGATTCTGCTGTGCACAGATCCAGACATTAATACTGGCTTGTCTGATGCCTTGAACATGAGCTGGCATATGCAAATATTGGGGGCGTACATATTAATGAAACAAATTAGATTTATATAAGAAGGAGGAAACAAAGGTGTTTGAGACTCACTGTACGTCTTTTCCATGTACTGAACTCTTGTTATTTAACTATGCCAAGGTAAATTAAATTTTTAATTCTAGGGCACCTTTAACAATTTTGTCACTGAAACAAAACAAACTGGTTCTCTCATCTTTCTTTAACACAGCAGGTTTGAATATGTCGAAGTGAACAAGATTTGAGAACTTGTGAACACTATTGAAGTCTACTGGACCAACCCCACTTTTTTCTTTCTCTCTCGGAGCAGGTCAGCTGGAGTCTGTTCATCTCTCCGCCCCTTTTGTCGCTGTGAAAAACAAAGAAGTCAATCTCACAGTGGTTCTCTGGCCAAGCCAAGTGGGAACAGTCACCTATATCTGGTGGTTTGGAAACAATTCAGAGGTAAAGTCTCCATGTGTCACTCACTGGACACCTGTGCATGACTCAGTCTGTGAGTGTTTTTTCCTCACCGGATGCCATGTAAATAAAGTTGGCATCTTCACTGCAACTACACTGACAGGGCATCCTCTTGAGAGTCTATTTCACGCTGTATTCACAGCCCGTGATCACGCTGGAGGGGAGTGTGGCATTCACGTTCTCTCGAGAGGGAATCAGCGTTGTCACTGTACAGGTGTCTGCTGGGAATAACATCCTGCAAGACAGGAAAACCATTGCTGTCCATGGTGAGTTTTACATATTGAGTAAACAGAGCAGTGTTGTTCTTGTTAAAGCTGCAGTCTGCAATTTTTGGCCCTCTAGCGGTTAATAAACAGAACTACACGTGTCTTGTGGAAGAACAGTGTAGCCGGAGCTACTTTTCTCCATGTATGTCAATGGCAAGTCACGTAGTTACTGTGATACTCTGCGGCGGGTGATACCAATCCGGTCTAAAATAGTCCAAATATAAACACTTATTATAAGTGTACCATAATGATTCAGGGTAAGACAAAAACACGGTTTGGAAAATGGATTCATGTTGTACATTCTCATTATATCATTTTTGTACATTTTGAACACAAAAAAAGTTACGGACAGCAGCTTTAACTGAAACAAAACAAAAAAATGTATTAAAAAATATATTTTTTGGTAACTGAAATAAAATAAAATAAAATATAAATATTAGATAAGAAATCTAAGCAAAACATCTAAATGATAAGTAGACTAAAATAACTGACCTACAGACTGGCAGGTATTGAATATAGCTTCTTATGTAGGCAATAAGCTTTCTTAAAAATATTTTTGTTCTATGAATATACAGTATTTTTGTGATATGTTTAATAAAAAATGCAACACTTTAACTATTGTAATTAATTATACACGGCAGTGTTAAAAAAATGGTAAATAAATTACAGCACCTCCACAATATTGCGTTTATATGAAATTTGAAGTAAAGTCAACATAAAATCAAAATTATTTAAAAAATTGGTGGTGGATATCATTCCAAAAAGAAAAAAATCACCAAGGTCTCTTAAATTTTAACCATGTCCATCATTTGAAGATCACTAAACACTTTTCACAATGCAATTAATTTCAGATGGATTAAAAAAAAAAAAAAATCAAGTCCCGTCCTACTGTTTTGTGGTTTTGTTTCAAGTTTATGTTTCACGTCTTTTGTTTTTAATTTTTATTCCTGGTTTCTTGTTAGGTGACTTCCTTGCCCTCGTGATCATGTCTTGTGCTTCCCTAGTCTTTTGTGTCAGTTTCTGATTGGTTCCATTGTTTCATGTGTCTTGTTTTCATTGGTTCAATTGTTTAATGTTTCATGTGTCATGTTCCTATTGGTTGTCATAGTTATGTGTTCCCCTGAATCATGAATTTAAGCCTCATTTGTGCTTTGTTGAGTATTTATGTTATTCTGTTTCCACGTTTCCATGTCCATGTTTCCCTGTTCCATATTTCCATGTGCCACATTTCCATGCGCCACGTTTCCATGTTCCATTCTTCCATATTTAAGGTCATTGTTTCAAGTCAATTTATAGATCGTGTTTGTTTGGTTTCATGTTGTGGATTTAATTAATGGTTTATGTTTCATGTTTTGGATCATCACTTATGTAAATAAACTGCATTTGGGTTTTCTTCAACATAATCCTCATCTGCTTCAATGTCAGCATTGTTACACCATTTTCTCATTGGATATCCTCAGATTTGCTCAATAGAAAAGTGAAGTCGAAATGAACCGTGTTCACAATTTTAAGCACTATATCATACAGTAAATTCATGTGTTGGAAACAAATGCTGCAGCACAAGCCTCTCCAAAAGGATTTGTGATTAAAAAAATACTAATAATTATAAAAATATAAGACTTTTTGCATTGTCCCAATTACAGAATACTTCAGATCTCATCTTCTTGCATTTTCATCGAATCTGGATGATCACAACCCTGATGTGGCCGAATGGAGACTTGATGTGAGTCGAGTCATTAAAGCCTCTATGGTGCAGGTGAGTTCAAACCATATACCATTTTCAAAAAATGCTCACTGTTCACGTAGCAAAAAACCTGGTCCTCTGTTCAGCGGCATTAAAAAAAGTCTATAATACTTTATTGTATATTCAATATACAGCATAAACAAGCAGCCCTGAAATGACTTTACTGTATTAACAACGCTATAAACTCAACATTGTCCATGTCTGTTTGCTTGGAGGTCATCTATATGAGTGTATTTTAACTGATACATATTTATGTTTCTTCCTTTTCCTTGGAGGAAAGCCTATTTATTAATATGATTGCTCAAGTAAACATTTGGATATAGGAAAGAAATCGATCTTTCTCATTTTCTCATGAACTGTTTCTTACATAATGTCTTTCAGTGCTTTTTGCATGCAGTTCAAGTGAGTGTGTGCAAGAATATAATTATAATCTGATCTGGCGCAGCTTTAGGATACAGGGTATAAGATGATTCATATCTATCATGAACAGAAAAATCAAACAATTATCAAGGTCTTCTAGGAATCTCCAGAATGGATAAACCACTAATAGATGTGTTTCTCAGAAATGTGGTGGCATCTTATGATGAAACTGACATTTCAGGAGGTGTTTTTAAAGTTGTTTTTGACATCATTTGGCAAATGTAAGCATCAAATCTTTACACAGAGTTCAGTTTCATAGACATTTCATTAGTCATGACATTACCACCAAAAAACAGAGGTGGCCAGTAACAAAGTAGTTTTACTTAGTTACTGTACTTAAATAAATTTGACAAGTATCAGAGTATTTTTTATTTTGGGAAGCTTTGAGTTTTACTTCACTACATTACAAAGCATAATATTTTACTTTTTACTTCACTACATTGATTTAAAAAATATATATATATCATTCCTCATTATTTCAAACTGAAGAAATTGCCACCCCCTCCAAGACGCCTCCAATAATTATTATTTGCAATGAACCTGTTAATTGGTTCATAAATAACACTGAACAATTAATTTAATTACTTAAGTACATTAAATGTTCTTTTGTCAAGTTCTATCATTATCAAGTACTATCATTATCAAGTACTTTTGTACTTTTACTTAAGTAAAACTGAAAATGAGTACTTATATTTTTATTTTGGTATTTTTTTGAGGTTACCTGTACTTTTACTTAAGTACTTGACTTGTGTACTTTGTCCACCACTGCCAAAAACCTCAATCTCAATTTAAAATGCTATTTGGGCTTGTTGAAAAATATGAATTCCAGATATAAAAAGTGTAAAAATATGAATGTAGTCAGGATATTTGGTGGGTTTTCACGCTCCACACTTTGCTTGAAGAGCTCAAGTTGACACACTTTGGTTGTGAAATCGGCTTCTAGATTCGCCTTCACTGATGAAGGGAAACATCACCATGACTGGAAAAACTTCACAAATATTCAAACATATGGCACGACAGACCGAAACAATCATCAGTGTTCTCCCTCGCTTACCCCGTGGCATTTTCAAGAGGCCGTTATAACTGAACATTGGATGTTTATGGGAAACGACACTTGAGAATAACAGTACTCATGTGAGCCATATGCATGTTCTGCTCCAGTTGTTTATTGGTAATGTGTGTAATGAGTTTTGCGCTGGGCATATGGACAGAAACGCGTTGGACGTTGTGACCTTGTAATATGAACCAGGGAGGATTTTATATATTTATATTCTGTCTGAAAGGGATAGTTCACCCAAACATAAAAATTCTGTTTTTATTCACTCATCCTCATTTTGGTCTAAACCCGTAATCCCCCAAAGAATTGACTGCAGAATTGATTTGTCGCAAGAATGGGAACAAATTAAGTGTGACATCACTGATGTCAAGTTGGCTTAACCCATATAGAAGACATGAGGGAGTAAATGATGCCGAAATGTTCATTATTGAACTAAACCTTTAAATGTATTGAAGCTGCAATGGACTTGATTGATTGATTGATTGATTGATTGATTGATTGATTGATTGATTGATTGATTGATTGATCGATTGAATTAAAGAAAAAGGTCTTCTTTATTGCGTTAAATTGTGGTAAGCATTCGGACAGATATTTATTAACTCAAACATATTTATACCTTGCAATAATATTTGTATAAAACAAATTATGCAATTACATGTTTTGAAGTATACCTACCAATTTAACGAACTTCTAGGAGTTTAATCTTTACAACGTGCTGGAGGAAAAGACCAGAAAATGAACGCTCGCTCAGATATTCTTACAGAAGCGTATTAACTAAAAGGTAGCTTTATGTCTTGCAAATAACATCAGAATAAAACAAAAAAACTGATTTTCTTTTTTTTTTTTAAAGAAAAAAAAAGAAAGTTAACCTACCATACATTTGTGGGCTTTCATCTTCATGGTGAGTCTGTCACAGAACCGTTGCATGAGGAGGTGTGTTTCGCGGTCATTTAGTACTGTATTTAGCTAAAGGCCTTTAAACCTCTCTAATTCTGTTTCTTGAACATTTGTGTCTGTAATACTCTGTTTCCTGGTCTTCAGGCGACAGGAGTGAGTCCTGAACAGCTGTTGGTCACTGTGTTGCCTGGACTGCCAACAGCAGCTGAGTTCTTCCTGTTACCAGACAAACAGCTAACAGAGGGGAAGCCAGACAAAACAGCTACTCATTTAGACCAGGTACTGGACATAACCCTTATCTGACATAATGCGTGATCTGACAAGAGTTTCTTATGGTCTCCAGCAGATGTCAATGTTGACCTGTTTAATACCCTGTTTTTTACTGGTTCACACTTACGGCTGATTTTTCTTATTCAGAAAATCTGTAATTTTCTCCAGAAATTAAATACTTGTTTAAGACAAGCACAGAAATACACTTTCATATAACTTCAGAAAGTATCAGTCAAAAAAGAAAAAAAGTGGTTTCCTGATTTGGATGTCAAAGCTCACTGAGATCTTTCAAGTTTATTATCTTGCTCACCTGTAAGGTTTTGGGTTGAATTGTTAGGTCATGGGTAAATTTGGCCATACCGCAATGTATTTGGGCATAACAGAGAACAGCCATTATTGAATATGAGAAGATGGCTCATATCCTCTAGCATCACCATGCAGAGACATCTGTATTTTTGAGGCAGTGATTTCTCACCATACATACTATAGAGAAGGTCATTAGTAATCCATCCACTAGATCATTCAGTCCTCCATTCGCTTATGCGCTAAAGATATTATATCACAGATGAAAGGGGGATATCTGCACTTTTTGGATGTCTGTGCATGGGTGCATTTTCTTCCCTCACCCAAACCTACCTTGAATCTAAAAAGGACCTTTCACAGCAGGTCCTCATAAATCTCTATTCAAGGGTGGCATGTTCAAAGTATAATGTGTAGATAGCCTTATTAAAAAAGTATAATAGACTTACTGACCCTGGTACAATTCATAAAGAATGTAATTATTCATAGAATGGTCTAATTTTAAAAGGGTGAAAAATAAGGAGAGAGAGACAGAAGGTGAGAGCGACGAAGAAATAAAGGAGCGCAGAAATAAGTCAGGAGTCATTTAGTAAATGAGACAGATTTAATAAAGCTTGGGAAGAAAGAGTGATAAAAGGAACTCTTGGAAAAGGAAGTAGTTTTGTGTGAGGATTAACACCATCATCACTGAACTATCTATCTATCTATCTATCTATCTATCTATCTATCTATCTATCTATCTATCTATCTATCTATCTATCTATCTATCTATCTATCTATCTATCTGTCTGTCTGTCTGTCTGTCTGTCTGTCTGTCTGTCTCCTTATTATCTGTCAACCCTGTTAGCATCATTTTAATTTCCTTATGATGATAATGAACTAATATATAAATAAAAGACAAACAACTTATAATTATGAAATCTTCATAGTTTCAGAAAGTGAACTCTTCAATGAAAAGATAAAACTTTTTAGTACGTTTATCATATGTTTTGCTATGTTTGTCAGTATGAATGATCTTAAAGGGTTAGTTCACCCAAAAATGAAAATAATGTCATTTATTACTCACCCTTATGCCGTTCTACACCCGTAAGACCTTATCTTCGGTTAATCTTAGGAACACAAATTAAGATATTTTAGTTGAAATCCGATGGCTCAGTGAGGCCTCCATAGCCAGCAATGACATTTCCTCTCTCAAGATCCATTAATGTACTAAAAACATATTTAAATCAGTTCATGTGAGTACAGTGGTTCAATATTAATATTATTTTTATTAATATAACAAGAATATTTTTGGTGCGCCAAAAAAAAACTACTTCAGGAAGCTTCGGAGTGTTATGATTCCTCTGTGTCGAATCATGATTCGGATCGTTTGTCAAACCGCCAAACTGCTGAAATCACGTGACTTTGGCGCTCCGAACCGCTGATTCGACACGCTGATTCATTGTGCTCCGAAGCCTCCTGAAGCAGTTTTAAAATCGGCCATCACTATATAAGTCGTTATTTAGTTTTTTTTTTTGGCGCACCAAAAATATTCTCGTCGCTTTATAATATTAATATTGAACCACTGTACTCACATGAACTGATTTAAATATGTTTTTAGTACCTTTATGGATACACCGAGCCATCGGATTTCAACAAAAATATCTTAATTTGCGTTCCGAAGATTAACGAAGGTATGGAACGGCATAAGGGTGAGTAATAAATTACAGAATTTTCATTTTTGGGTGAACTAACCCTTTAAAATCCTGTCAACCCCTTTACTAAGAATGTATGAAAAACAACTGATAATTGAAAAGTTGAAATTTGTATAGATATAGGCATTCAGTTCTCTTTTTGAGAAGCACATTGTAGTCTTATGACTTTAAACACTAGACTTGTAATATGAAATTAAAGAGTGAAACTGTCAATCCTGTTACGTCAACCGTCACCTGAAGATGAAATTATACCCCGACCTATATTAAATTACATTAGCATGTGATGTTGCATTTATTAACACTTAACCACAATATTTGTCTGACAGACAGTTTAATAAAAGTACAAAAAATGTACTCAAAAAATCAAACTGGAAGCACCTGTTTTAGAATGACCCTGAAAAAAACTGATCTGCCATAATCAAGCACAAAAACAAACAAAAAGGGGCTTCATTTTGGGATGGAACTTGTGATCTGCTTTCAAGATTTATGCATACATAACAGAGCCTGACATTCAAGGGCGCTGTGTGTGTTTGAGAGAGAAGAGAGAGATGTTAGGCCAAAATGAGATCCCTCCCATGTCATATATCTGTATTTGTGAGTGAAGGATTTATGCTGAAATGTCTTCCTAGTGTGGTACAGGCTCATGTACAACAAACAACATCATGCTTTGCCTCAACCTACAGTACAATGCATCAGGAATCAAATACCTACAGGGCACAAATATCTTATTTCAGGGTTATGTGATTGTTTATGTAATTTAATAACAGATTAGGATTTATAATATACAAGGAGGCAGTGTTTTCTTATCAAACATGGAGTGAATATGATGATACGATGATGTGATTTTCCTTTCAGCTCTCAGAACTGGTGCTCAGTGCTCTGAATCAGAATCTGGTTCAGTTCACACTCAGACCAGGAGTCCAGGTCACAGTATACGCTGCCCATTTATCAGCAGGTAATGAACTGGAATCAAATACTGTTGTTCTAAATATGAACAAGACAAGACTTGCAACTTGTAGGAATAGTTCACCCAAAGATGAGAAGTGATCATTTATAATCAACAATTTTAATATAACATTGGTTGTATAATTGTGAGAAATGAGTTTTGTGCCTGTTTATTAAATGTGCACTGACAACAGCTGTCTGCTTATTTTTTTTTCCCTGTGTCTAGCGCCTCTAGTGGACACAAGTGAGAATCACAGCGGCTCAGCTATGCTTATGCTCCTCTCTGTGGTGGTGGTTGGTTTAGCAGTGTTCCTCATCTATAAATTCAAAAGGTATTGTTATCCATTTTTAGAACCTCAACTTGGATCATAATGTATATATTTGCAGTATAAATATGGTTAGCTTTTTTTAATTAGTCAAATGTCTAGTGGAAAATAATTAGTTTGTAAAAGCTTGAAAGTTATTTATAAAGTAGTTAAGATGCTGTACTGTCTACTACTAACAAAAAGTAGCTAACTACATAGATAGAATTTGTAGATTTTTTTTTTTAAAGATAAAAGTATATTTTTAAATACATAATTATCAGATGATATATTTTATTTATTGATTTATCTTTATATTCAAGCAGAACAGAACATTCAACAGCATTATTTAACTGAATATAATGTTTGTTTGTAATATTCTAATTATTATTATACATTATATAATAAATTCTATTTATTATAATAATACATATTTTAAAATTATGTTGTTTATTGCTATAAAAACAGCCAAGCAGATGTCCGCACAAGGACTCTTATGAGGGAAATTGTTCTCTGAGATCAGCAGGTTTAGGTGTTGTGTCTCAGTTTAGCTCACAAAACATTGTAAACCACTGAGCGGATATGTCGAGTGGTGATTCACCCTTTCGCTGTTGCAGAACCTTCTTTCTTTTGTCCCAAGCGCTCATAACAAATGAGAAATGTCAGTCAATGCACAGACATTATCAATATTTAGCCCTTTGAGTTTTTCAAGTTGACCTTTATGAAATGTTAAATGATTGCACCGTTTCCATCACTGGACTGAGAGAGAAAAGGGCATGAGAGGTCAATAAGACAAGATCTGGAGACAGGAGAGGGAGATAACAGAAGTGCCAAGAAATTTCCGACACTTTAATTTTTGGTACGTAATAGTCTGGCATTCACTGACACTACAGCCGCCTGTAACTTCCTGAAGGAACATGAGGAACTTCTTATTAATCAGTTCACCCAGAACTAATGATGAAAAAAACACTCTTTTTAATGAATCAGTTGATCTAGTTCACAAAACCCATCTAAATGATTCATTCAGGAATCAAACTGACACAGTTGTAAACTCAGTTCTCAGAATATAAGTGAATAACAATCCAAATATAGAGTTCAAGTGGTATGAACTACTTTATGGTGCATTCGCATCGTTTTTTTCGTTTTCGCCTCAGGTTTATGAGGGCTTATTGCATGGAAAAGCAGTACAGTGGTGAACATGATTTCGCCAAGTACAACATGTTCCTGGATCAACATCTTTGATGATCCTGGAACAACATTCTAATCAACCAATCATATTTGAGGGACAAATGCTTCTATATCAGTGTTATTCATCTATCATTTCCCTCTGATTATAGGGATAACTTATGGGTAGGGTTAGCTTTAGGGGTAGGGAAATGGTTAGGACTACATTTTCAGACAGGAATGTTGTTCCAGGATCAACTAAATATGTTGACCCAAGAACATGTCTTGGCAAAATCACAGTGACACAGTACAGAAAGCTCTGAATAAAAGCGGAGTGTTAGTAAATGGTGACAGAATTTCCGTTTTATTGTGTGAACTGGTCCTTTAATGAGGGTGTTAGATCACATCTTAATGAGCTGTCCGTTTGTGTTGCATTTTCTTCCTGCTAAATCCCTCTCCAGTTGTATTTTGCACAATAAATTTGCTTTTGAATCCTCTCAGGCAATGCCCTGTTAAAGCTCTATTCCGTTTTTTGCTTACGTGACATTCTCCCTCCATAACGATGCAGACCAAGTCGGATAAAATCACCTCTCTAAAGGGAGGCCTTGATTTAACAGCTCATTTCTAGCCCCTTAGTGAGACTTTTCACACAGAGGTCTTTTTGTTTTCTTATTCCCGTGTCTTATTACAAATTTTTCCCTGAGGCAGATCCCAGATCGCGTCTTGTAAACGCAGTATACCGCTTTCACAAACTATATAAACACATGCTTCCTATGATAAACAACAAGAAAGATGTGAATTGCAAAGCTGATAATGTCAGGGCCGTCGGAACGATTGGAACAAATGCGGAAGGGCACATTATGAACCCTATCAGCTTGGCTCATGAATATTAATTAGGTCATTTTTGCCCAGTAGTTTGCCCAGTGAAGGATAAGTGACTGCTAGCCACAGTAGATCACTGTTTACAGCTACCTTGTTTGTTTTGACTAGGTCAAACGTCTTAAAGGGGACCTATTATGTTCCTTTTACAAGATGTAATATAAATCTCTGTTGAGACCAGAATGTGTCTGTGAAGTTTCAGCTCAAATTACCCTTCAAAATATTTATTATAGCTTCTCAAATTTGCCCGTATGGGTGTAAGCAAAAACACACCGTTTTTGTTTGTCCCTTTAAATGCAAGTGAGCTGCTGTTTCTGGCCTCCTTTCCAAAAGAGGGCGGAGCTTTAACAGCTTGCGCTTTGATTGCTCAACAACAACAAAGCTGGAGATTCTCACGCAGCCAAAATGACGATTGTCGTTTGCGAAGCAGTCCGGTGTAAAATGACGGCATGGCAACAACACTCTACTACAACAACTCCTCTTCTCTAAAGCAGCCCAACATGGCCTCGACCCCTTTGTTGCGTGTTCTCAGGGGCAGGGTGTATGTACATTTTAGGGTTAGTAATGTCACTAACCCGGAAAGAAGCTTGTTGTAGTCCCTACCAGCCTTTGTTGTAGTCCCGAGAATTCTTTAAAAGAAAATATCTCCCTTTGCACTGAACTTTGAGTGTCGTAACTTTGCAGATGTTGTTTATGCTCTAACAGCAACATTACACTCTAAACAAATAATCAACCACACCTTTAAAATCACCAGTTACGTTAGTAACATTATGAATGACATTCATGGATGTTATTTCATGTTGTAAACACAGAATCAGTTTTCTTGCGGCTAAAAACAAACATTTTGGAGGGAAAAGACTAAATATAAATGGAATCAGAATGCTTAATATTAAAGATTAACAAGAAACAGCGAGTTACTTATCTGCAACGATCACATGAGCTCAGCTGACTTCACTACTATTTGTTGTTGCTCCCGAAAGTCGCTCTTCATTTGCATAAAGTTAAACAGATCTCAACTTTCTCGAGTCGCTGGACACACCTAAATACTGTTGCCAGCGGTCACTGTTGGTCATGTCACCATAAATCAGCTCTCTATTGAAATAAATGGGATTGGGTCACCTTGTTAGTGTGAATGGGGCTTTAGGCAGTTAAATATCACTTTATATATTTTTTTTTAATAAACTCTACCGTTAAAAGTTTGCTCTCTTTAATATTTTTTTTATGTTTTTGAAAAAAGTATTTTATGTTCATTAAGGCTACATTTATTTGATCAATAATGTAGTAAAATCAGTAATATTGTGAAATATTATTATTACAATTTAAAATAACTGTTCCCATTCAGTCGGTCACGTTCGACGTACGTCGGACAGACCGACGAATAGGAATCTCGCTAGAGAGGCCAATCTACTTCGAGTGTAACTACAACGAGCCAATGCACATTGGCATGCAATCATATGCATCAGCTGCTCGCCTCGCAGCGCGGGTATATAATGAGCAGCAGGTGCGTTGCATCTTCAGCTTTTCGCTTCGGAGCCGAACCTTCATGGTGTCTACGAAGAAAGACGGAGTGTTCTCTGCAAACGAGGCAGCTCTTCTGCGTCTGCTTTTTTTTGTTGGTGCAGGAGGACAGCACAGCAGCGGGGCCGATCTTCTTTCTCTTCCTTTTTTTTTTTATTTATTTTTGCCTGTCTACTGAGCAAAAAGAAAAAACAAAGCTGTTCCCAGCTGTAAAAGCCGTTCTAACGGCTGGTGACGGTGTGCTTTAGAGCGCGTAAAAGCTGTTCTCACAGCTGGTAAGAGCGGCAGCTGTGAGAGAGAGTGCACACGACAGGCTGCACTTCCCCTGTCTGTGTTGCAGCGGCTATTCCCCTGCGTGCTTCGGCATCTAAAAGAGTCAGTCCCTAAAAGAGCTTACACAGGTAGTTCGCGTCTTTTTAAAGATGTCGTACTACTTGTGTGTTTCTGGATGTGGTCGTTACCTGGCGCCTCGGGATGGTCACCAGCGCTGTATCGCGTGTTTGGGCTTAAAGCACGCTGAGGCAGCGTTTGTGGACGAGTCATGTACCCATTGCGGGAAGATGACCGTCGCGGAGTTGCGGTCTAGACTCCACTTCCTGCAAAGGGGTGGAGTCCCAGTGCCGCTGCCTCGTTCCAATCCTCCTCA
>RJVU01037554.1:2442233-2500421 GCA_003731715.1 Anabarilius grahami | reverse complement strand
GTAATATTGTGAAATATTATTACAATTTAAAATAACTGTTTTCTATTTGAATATATTTCACAAAGTAATTTATTCCTGTGATGGCAAAACTGAATTTTCAGAATCATTACTCCAGTCTTCAGTGTCACATGATCCTTCAGAAATCATTCTAATATGCTGATCTGCTGCTCAAGAAACATTTAATGTGTACAATTGTACAAAATATTTGTGTACAATGTTTATTTTCAGGATTATTTGATGAATAGAAAGTTCAAAAGAACAGTGTTTATCTGAAATCTAATCTTTTGTAACATTATAAATGTCTTTACTGCCACTTTTGATTGATTTAATGCATCCTTGCTGAATAAAAGTATTCATTTCTTTAATTTCTTTTCAAAAAAATAAAAATAAAAATTCTTACTGACCCCAAACTTTTGAACGGTAGTGTATAATGCTACAGAAGCTTTGTATTTCAGATAAATGCTGTTCTTTTGAACTTTCTATTCATCAAGGAATCCTGAAAAAAAAAGTACACAACTGTTTTCAACATTGAAAATAATCATAAATGTTTATTGAGCAGCAGATCAGCATATTAGAATGATTTCTGAAGGATCATGTGACACTGAAGACTGGAGTAACGATGCTGAAAATTCAGCTTTGCCATCACAGGAATAAATTACTTTGTCAAATATATTTAAATAGTACACAGTTATTTTAAATTGTAATAATATTTCACAATATTACTGTTTTTTACTGTATTTTTAATTAAATAAATGTAGCCTTGGTGAGCAGATGAAACTTCTTTTAAAAACATTAAAAATCTTAGTGGTTCCAAACTTTTGGACTGTACTGTATATCACACACACACACACACACACTACCGTTCAAAGTTTGGGGACAAAATGTATTTATTTATTTTTGAAAGAAATTAATACTTTTATTCAGCAATGACACATTAAATTGATCAAATGTGGCAGTAAAGACACTAATAAAGTAAAAAAGTTTTCTATTTCAAATAAATGCCGCTCTTTTGAACTTTCTTCAAAGGAATCCTGGGGGAAAAAAAATTCTACAAAAAAGATTGCACAAGAGTTTTTTTAAGCAGCATATCAGAATATTAGAATGATTTTGAAAGATCATGNCTTTCAAAAACAAAAATCTTTCTGACCCCAAACTTTTGAACAGTAATGTAATAATACTAAAAATAATTACAATATATATATATATATATATATATATAAGAAAAAAATCATTATTATATGTATACATATTGTGCATCTTTAACATAATTAACTTTTTTTCAAGTATTTTATTGCACCTGTTAATTGCACAATAAAATAAGAAATATCACAATAGCTTTTTTAATTCTCAAGAACCAGCTGACATTATAGGGCTACAAAGTCAATTGCCCCTCTAGGATTTAAAGCATTGCCAATGATATTCATATTCATTCCTGTATTTGAGAACACCCCATTCATTGTGGTTATTATTGGTCCATCCAATACTACTCTTAGAAGACTTGATGAAAGGTTCAAGTCCAGAATATGAGAAAAATGAGTGGTGAAAACATTTTCACAGGAAGCACAGTAAGACCTAACCTTAAAAAGCAAAGCTGACAGTGAATATGCTAAAGGCGTCTTCCAAAAGAGATCATATGTAAGAAGAGACACCCAGTAACTCTAAAGGAGTAACAGTCTAACCAGAAACAGACAGAAAAAGGGAATTTCAACACAAACTCATGTGACTTATTTACAAACAACAGCAATACAGTTTAAGCAGGCGTAAAATGTGCTGGATTAGTACAGTGAGCATTTAAGTCACTGTCATTTTTTTCAGTTCAATCACACTTCTTTGCCATGTAAATTAAGCTTATTATGAAATACAGAACATTTACAAAAATGCACCATTGCCACCCAAAGAAATCAGGTGGTAAACAGATTTTCATTGAAAACAGAAATGTGTAGCGATGCCGTGCCGTGGATTTGCATTCTGCAAATAGCAAATTGAGTTCAGCACAGATTTTTGGGGTGTGTTTGCATCATTATCTAATTTGCATAATTTCTTTAGTGAATTGGGTGCTAAAACAACATAGACAGCATGTTCTAAAACAAGCCTTTATTCCTGGTATATTCTCCCCTCTGTATTTACAACAACAGTACACACAGTTCATAAAGAAGTGAAGTGAAGTGAAGTGAAGTGAAGTGAAGTGAAGAAGAAGAAGAAGAAGAAGAAGAAGTGAAGTGACATGTGGCCAAGTATGGTGACCCATACTCGGAATTTGTGCTCTGCATTTAACCCATCCAAGTGCACACACACAGCAGTGAACACACACACTGTGAACACACACCCGGAGCAGTGGGCAGCCATTGCTGCAGCGCCCGGGGAGCAGTTGGGGGTACGGTGCCTTGCTCAAGGGTCTCACCTCAGTCGTGGTATTGAGGGTGGGGAGAGAGCTGGACATTCACTCCCATCACCGACAATCCCTGCCGGACCTGAGACTCGAACCCATGACCTTTGGGTTACAAGTCCGACTCTCTATCCATTAGGCCACGACTGCCCCAAAGCTGCTATGTGTGGAAAAATGGTGAAAAGAAAGCATTTGTAGAAAAAAAGACTCCTCTCAAATCTCATCTGGGCTTCGCCTTAAGGCATACGAGAGACTGAGGAAAGATTTTATGATTCTAAAATTGAACTTTCTTGGCCTGAGCGGTAAGGGCTATGTTTAGTGCAAACCAAATGCAGCACATCACCCTGAGAATATCATCCTCCTAACAGTGAAGTATGGTGGAGGAAGCATCACTCTTTTAGGGGGAATGCTTTTCTGTGGAAAACTCATAAAGGTAGAAGGAAAAATGGATGGCACTAACTCCAGAAATATCTCATAGGATAAAGTGCTGCAATCAGCAAGAACGCTGGCACTTTAAAGACACTTCATCTTCCCACAGCACCTGAAACATACAGTAAAAGCCACAACGGAGTGACTTCAAAGCAAAAAAAGGTTAATCGTCTCAAGTGGCCCTGCCAAAATACAGACATCGGTCTTATTGAGCATCGCTGGAACGATTTAAAGATTGCAGTTCACAATCGATCCCCATCCAACCTGATGTAGCCTGAGGAATTCTGAAGAAGAATGGGAAGAGTGAAATATTTCACTGCCAAGATGTGTAACACTGATATAGACATACCCTACGAAACTCATAGCTGGAATATAATCTGTATTCATTTACACTCTTAAAAATGGTTCCATGAAAATTGTTCCTTAGATTATTCTAATGTCCTTCACACTAAAAGCATGGCTCTTTTAAGAACTGATCTGTCGGTTCTTTGAGGAACCCCAAATGGCTCTTCTATGGCATCACTGCAAAAAAAAAAAACTTTTGGAATCTTAATTTTTAAGAATATAGTCTCATTCCAATCCTTTTTTTACCAGAATATGGAATGGTTTTCCGTACTTTGAAATACCTTTTCATGGTCCATAGAAGAAAGAAAACAGAGGTTTTTTAATTACATTTTACTTAAGTAATCTTACATATTTCTGAAAAAAAAAAAAAAACAGTATGTATGTTGGTGGGGCATAAATGTGTCTATTGAGATCTGACTGAATCATTAAAAGTGGGCATTACATACTCATTATTACATGTATTACATAGTTATTACATTTAGTTATTACATCACAGACTATGAATATAATTTTTTTGAATGAATTATGCAGTATAAGGAACATGTATTAAGAAATTATAAAGATTCAGTGGACAAAACAGTGGACAAATGTGTACTAAATTAATGTATCTAACAGTCCTGCTGGAGTTAGAATTCCAGATGTGTTTTCCTCTCGTCTTGGGTCTGCAGTACACTGTCTCGTGCAGTAGATGGCACTGCCTATATGCTGTTGTGTGAACAAAACGCTTGGGCTAACAAAGAAAATGCTTTAACTAGATAGGACAACTCTTGATTTCTGTATAATTCCTGTAAGAAACTCTTCTTCTTTTGGGAAAGAAGCACAAGAGAATGAGCCCCCATAACAGCACGCAATATAACAGTCACATATGCTGCTGCATATTTATTGCTAAACATAAACAAACGGATACTAATAAATTATTCTTGTCTATAAAGCATTTATAAGAAACCATGCATAAACACTGAAAAGAAAACTGAACCCTTCAGATTTAGGATCATTAATGTGAGTGTTCATCCAGTAAATGATAATTCTGCCATCATTTACCCACAATCATGTCATTTCAATGACTTTCTTTCTTCTGTGGAACACAAAAGAAGATATTTAACGAATGTTGATATCCAAACAGTTTTGGTGATCAGTGACAAAAAACAGACGTTTCTCAAAATATCTTATGTTTCGCAGGTTTGGAATGCCTCGGGGGTCAGTAAAGGATGACAGAATTTTCATTTTTGGGTAAAATCCTGAGTGTCACTTCATCCATTTGGTTAGAAGCTATTCCAGATCTAAGCACGACCAAGCAATCAGTCCTGACTGGCAAGATTTTCAGGTATGTCGGCCAAGTCTTACATCAGCTCTCCTCTACAAAGTCCTAAAAGCAGGAGGAAAAGACTTAAACTAGCCAAAGGTTAGGATGCCTTGTTTTGACGATTTTAGAGGGGCTTACTGCTAGTCAGGCTTGGAGACCAGCTGGCAGATCAGTTAAAAACCAGCTTGGCAGGACGGTTCAACCACCTGTCTGGCAACTATACTTGTTTCATGGATGCTCATTAGTGAAGGGAGTGTCTAACTAGGGTTCGGGACCACCAGGGGCTTCACAGAAATGTTCAAAGAAAAAACTGTGGAAAAGAAAAATACAAATAATAATAAAAATATGTTTAAACTTATAAAAATGTATATATATATATATTTTTATTCACTTTCTATAGACAGGTCAGAAAACATTAATCACATATTATTGTGTTAAGTCTCTTTCGTTCTTCATTTATTTAGTTGAAAATAACAATAAAAACAGTAATATTGTGAATTATTATTACAGTTTACAATTTTCTATTTTAATATAATATGTAATTTTATAATATATAAAATAATTGTAATGATTTTTGTGCTCAACTAACATTTCTTTTATTAATGTTTAAAAGTTGTGCTGCTTAATAGTTTTGTGGAAACCGTGATAATTAGTTTTTTTCACAATTCTTTAATCAATAGAAAGTTCAAAAGAACAGCATTTCTTTGAATAGAGACCTTTCTAACAATTTAAAAGTCTTCACTGTCATTTTTGATCCCTTCAATCAATTCTTGCTGAATGAAAGTATTAGTTACTTTCAAAAAATTTATACTTTATATTAGGTGGTCTTAACTACTATCCCTGTGTTCCATTCGGAAGGGCTCATCCCTATTCCCTAATCCCTTCATAGGGTTTACCCTCCGGAGTGAAAGCTTCGAAGGCATGAAGGGTGTAGGGGTCAAACTCTTTTTTTGGAATGCACTTCTGCGTCATCTTAACGAGACAATCAAGGAGGCGCCTTCGTCTTTTTTCCTCTTTTTTCCAGTTGAATGGACTGATAAAAGGAGCTGTAAAGAATTTTTGATGAAGTACAATGTCATTTTGACCCTAATAATGTACCAAATCTAACTCGTATACAGGTGCATCTCAATAAACTAGAATGTCGTGGAAAAGTTCATTTATTTCAGTAATTCAACTCAAATTGTGGAACTCGTGTATTAAATCAATTAATTGCACACAGACTGAAGTACTTTAAGTCTTTGGTTCTTTTAATTGTGACGATTTTGGCTCACATTTAACAAAAAAACACCAATTCACTATCTCAATAAATTAGAATACTTCATAAGATCAATAAAAAAAAGGATATTTTAAACAGAAATGTCAGGCTTCTGAAAAGTATGTTCATTTCTATGCACTCGATACTTGGTTGGGCCGCATGAATTACTGCATCAATGCGGCGTGGCATGGAGGCAATCAGCCTGTGGCACTGCTCAGGTGTAATGGAAGCCCAGGTTGCTTTGATAGCGGCCTTTAGGTCATCTGCATTGTTGGGTCTGGTGTCTCTCATCTTCCTCTTGACAATACCCCATAGATTCTCTATGGGGTTCAGGTCAGGCGAGTTTGCTGGCCAATCAAGCACAGTGACACCATGGTCATTGAACCAGCTTTTGGTGCTTTTGGCAGTGTGGGCAGGTGCCAAATCCTGCTAGAAAATGAAATCAGCATCTCCATAAAGCTTGTCAGCAGAAGGAAGCATGAAGTGCTTTAAAATTTCCTGGTAGATGGCTGCGTTGACTGTGGACTTCAGAAAACACAGTGGACCAACACCAGCAGATGACATGGCAGCCCAAATCATCACTGGCTCTGGAAACTTCACACTGGACTTCAAGCAACATGGTTTCTATGCCTCTCCACTCTATGCCTCTCCACTCTTTCCGGGACCTTGATTTCCAAATTAAATGCAAAATTTACTTTCATCTGAAAAGAGGACTTTGGACCACTAAGTAACAGTCCAGTTCTTTTTCTCCTTAGCCCAGGTAAGACACTTCTGACATTGTCTTTGGTTCAGAAGTGGCTTTCTCAAGCCTGCGGTCATTCCTTTCACTTGTACACCTTTTCCTACCACACGTTTTCCTTCCAGTCAACTTTCCATGAATATGCTTTGGCACAGCACTCTGCGAACAGCCAGCTCTTTCAGCAATGACCCTCTGTGGCTTACCCTCATTGTAGAGGGTCTTGATGATCGTCAAGTCAGCAGTCTTCCCCATGACTGCTGTTGGGATTACTGACCTAAACCCAGTATTTATACCCTGAGAATGGTAATTTAATAGAACTTGAAATTAAATATTCTAATAATTTGAGATACTGATTTTTTTGAGCAGCAAGCTGTAATCATCAAAATGAAAACAAAAAAGTCTGGAAATATTTTACTTTATGTCTAATAAATCTAGAATATATTTAAGTTTTACTTTTTGAATTAAATTACAGAAAAAAAAAACTTTTTCATAATATTCTAATTTATTGAGATGCACCTGTAAATATTGCAATAGAATAGAAAAATACTATACATACATTTCTAGGTAAAATTGACCTCCTGTACCCATTCTGTGATGTCAAACAACTTCCCTGTGCAAAGGATCATGGGCCAGAAAGTGTCCATCAGTTGTACCCTTCGGAATCCTTCATTCCGAAGGGCCCTTTGAAGTGGCCAGTTTTTAGCACTTCGGTTTGGAATGACCCTTCAATATGGCGGCCATGATTGTTTTCACTCCAAAGTGGCATTCGGAGGGCGATACATCCCGTTTGGAATTCACCGTGAGTGTCAACCATCACAGACCAATGACAACCCACCGTCACCAGATCAGCACGCTCCACCCACTTGTTCACTTTCTCAGAAATTCTGATTCACTGCTCCTGCAGCTTATCATCAGCACCCACTATAAAGACACTTCTCCTGCACTCCCTTGTCTGGTCTCGTCAGTACGAACACTAAAGACTCCTTACCTGATACTTACCTCCTCATTGGAATCCTCACCCATCTTCAGTCATCTGTCATCCATCATCTGCCCTTCGTTTGCTTCTGTTCCTTTCATCTGCAAGAGAGATATTTAAGATTACTTCAAGCTATTCTATCTGCAAATTGTTCGATACTCATCAGTCTGTATTCCTGTCCAGTTCCGTGCCTCTGTTTAATAAACTCTGTTTTATACAACTTACCTGTCTGCATCCTTCTGTTGTGTGACACTATGTACTTACTTTTGATGCAATGCACTTATTGTATACATAAATGTTTTTACATTGTACCTAATTTAAACAAAATACCTGCATGTAATTACATATGTAATTACATTTATAATTACAAACGTTTAAATGCCATTAAAAAAAAAAAGGATACAACTTAAAAAAGCTAAATATTTTCCATACAATATATTACACATATGTAAAATAATTTTATCTTTCACTGTATAAATGGGTTGTTAAATGTGAAAATATTCATGGCTGTTTTTTTATGTTTTAGTGAAGGGGTCATTTGCAACATGATCATCATATTTGAGGGTCTGTACATCAGAATAATATTATAAGGGTTGTTACTATCCGCTCTGTCTCTGAAACTCCACCCTCTGTTTCTGATTGGCTAGTTTAGTTAAAAGAAAACAAGCATGGACCATTCACATGATGTCAAAACGACATGTGTGTTTCTCAAGACACCTATTTGACTGATATCCGTCATAGTTATCCAGATATAAAAATGCCTCCAGGCAATGTTGATTCCGATAGGCTCATCAGCATCTTTTAAGAGTCAAGACACACAAAAACATCTCTCACACACGCGCACACACAGCAATGTACGCAGAAACAGAGGCATCAACAGAACTCATTTAGAGAGCTATACCGCCTGAAGCAACTGCCCATTTCCTCACAAACCAACACCCCAATGTTCACAGCAAACAATTAATGATAAAAGCAAGAGCTCATTAAGAGCGATGTTCTCATTAAAACCAGTGATTAAGTGTTTGTTATTTATGCCATAACTATAATTCAGCACCCATTGTGAATCTTAACTCCATGCTGCACTTTCAGTTATTTATTTATTTTTTTTAAGACGATAGATGTTAGTTCAGGGGAGTGGGGTTGTATAATAGCTTGTAATGTTTTAAATGTTGTTAGTTGTTACCCCTGAGCTCTGGCAGATGGAAGGCATGCAAAGACACATCGTCTCAGGGGTGGGACTCGCAAAGCTATTTACACATTTCCTTTGCCAAACGGAGAGAGTAATTATCTGTCTCAAAGAGAAATCAATCCAAAAGCATGGAAGGCCTCCAAAGGCGCAGTGGCAATATGAAAGCTACAAACGATGATGATGAAAAAATGAGCTGTACACGGCCGAACCTTTTTTTTCAATGACTGTTCTTCGGTTTGAAGCCTAGCAGCGAGTCTGTCTTTGAGCAGCGTTAGCGTGTCGCTTTAAACCTCCATGAAGAACAGCAGTGCGCTGCACACACCAGATGGGACTCGCTCGCTTCAACTCATATTATTTTGTTTAGCTAAACACGTTTATATCACTGCAAAGAAAGAAAGAAAGAAAGAAAGAAAGAAAGAAAGAGTTCAAGAAACAGTTGTTGACTATGAAAGTTGTTGAACTTGCACAAAATTTCCATAATCAGTTAAAAGATCACTTGGTATAAAATGCCTGAAATACATCTAAAGCAGGAAAAAAAACATTAAAAAAGTGGAACACTGTAAATATGTTTTTGGATTTTCGTATGAATATGTTAGCCTCACTGTTATCTATAAGCTAGTGTGTTCCAAACAATGACAAAATTCGCATTCGTTCAAAACTTGCAGTCTTTCACTTCTGCCAATCAACGATCAGTGTTTTTGATGACATCACGTTGCACTTCAGCTTCTCATCAGATTTTCTGTCCAATCAAATGCTCTCTAGAATCTAAAGCATGCCGCCCCCTACATTATAAATAGACTCTGAAGCTGCATCTAAAATCTACATGGTGAATGGCATCAAAGTCCCTTTCAAGGAAAGACTGTTCATTCGGCGGCCATATTTGCAACGCCTCCGGGCAGCTAGTTCGGGCATCCAAGACCAAGTCCTATGTATTTGAATAGGGGAATCCTGAAATCTCAAAAAGAGAGCACAGAGCGGATCATGTGCGCGAGTCGGCACAGACCACAAAACGTATTGGACCCATTTAATTTCTACACAGAACGCAATATTTTAAAGGGATATGGAGGAGGTTAAAAAGAGAAACGGTTAGAGATTAGAAGGAAACAGAGGCTTTACTGAGCTCAGTGGCTCTGGTCGAGCCGTGATATAAACTAAATGCTATTGGCTATTTTAACAAAAGGGGAGGAGCTGTTCGATAGGTCCTGCTTTGCTTCCTGTTTCAGTGGAAATTACGTAAACACATAGAATAATGCTGTGCATTTCAAGGCACTTTTGTGGGCCTTTAAAACACTGCAAAAGGAAAGGAAAATAGGAAAAGCCAACAGGTAAATAACATGTGAGTTTAGTATTATGTGTAATGTTAGATCGACTGAGCAATATACCAGGCAAAAACAACCAAAATATACAAACGTTAAAATTGCCCCCGTTATACTTTTTCGAATATAACCGTTCATGCAGTGTGTATAGCTGATTGTGAATGTAAAAAAGGTCTGCAAAGTTTTATAGATCAAAGTGCAAGATAAATAAAGTAATTGTTTCACAAAAGAATGAATCAATTCTTAACTGCCAAAACGAGTCATCAGCAATTCTAGTCTCACTTCCTACGTTGACCCTCAAACACTGTATTTTCAGCGGAGGCCTGGAATTGTTTGGTTTCTGTTGTCAACATGTTGAGAAGACGCTATTTTCAGTGCTGCGAATCCACTTTGCATGCACTTCAACAGGATGACGACTTTCTCTGGAACTGATACGGTAAAACCAGTGGCGTCGTTACTGTTCATATCACTGTGTATCAAGCGCTGAGGAAGCCTCCAGAGCCTTTAGCCTTTGGCGAAAAATCTCAGAATAGTCACTATGGGTTAGGATTCTGGTACAGGTACGGTAGGAAAATATGTTGTTTGATAGCAAAGAGAAAAAAAAAATATATATATATATAACAGTATACAATCAACTTGACTTAGATTACTTTATTGAATAAAAATAAAATGCTGCAAAAGTGTAGAAAATGTCCCATTTAGAGTGGATAACAAGGATAAAACTTGCTAAAAAAGTACATTGTATGTATTTTTTTTCAACAGTTATGAAACAGTAACAGAGTTGGAAATATGACTAACATACTGTACTGTTCAGATGGCTCATTTAGCATGTGTCACACCTTTGTAAGATATCTAGTAGAGCAGTAGGTGCCATCAGGTCCTGTGAGAGGTTTAATGAGACTGTGGACTGCCAGACTCACTTTATGAGAGGTCCAGATCAAGATGCTGAATGACTGCATGTAATGTGTGAACTAGAGAGGGAGAGTTGGGACAGGAGGCATCTGAGGTAAGAGAAAGAGTAAGTGTCCTGAGTTAACAATCTGTCCTCTACTTCAGACCCCTGCTGAATTTATAATCTTTGGTTCTAGTGGGTTATAGAATGTCTTCCATAGAGTTGGTCTGTTTGGCTGAGGAGTACATTAGAATGTAATAAGACTGACGCAAATCAGTTTGATCTTACAAATAACATGACAATCATGTTAATAATAAAAAATAATAAACATTCACATTCTGGGAAAGAACACATTAAATACTCAAAATAATCTAATGAATATAAAATAATAAAATCTTATTTTAATCTTTATAATTAGCCAGGTGTCAATTTTCCCAATATATTTTTGTTAATATATTTTTAAAAGAGGTTGCAGCACATCGTGACCGTCTCTGAACGTACTGGGAACGTTACTAGACAACATCCTTAACACCAGTGGGGATGTTCTGAGAATGTTCTGGGAACGTAAAATTTCTAGCGGGGATAACCTGTCACCTAGTAACGTTCCCAGAACGTCACGATGTGCTGCAACCTCTTTTAAGGTTTGGGGAACGTTATTTGGTGGACCTCCAGGGAACAGTCAGGACGTTCTGGGAATGTTTAGGGGACTATTACTATAGGACGTTCTGTTAACTTCCCAAATGTCCTCTTTGTAACGTTCTTGCGCGACCATAAAATAACCAAAATAGAACGTCCCCCTAAACTCATATTGGGAATGTTATTAAATGGAGGACCATGTGGGAACGTTCTGTTAATGTCCCAAATATCCTCTTTGTAATGATCTTTTTGGACCATAAAATAACCAAAATGGAACGTCCCCCTAAAGTCATATAAGGAACCTTGAACTGCAGCACTTTCATTACCAAAAGAGGACATTTTAGGAACGTCCCTAATGTTCTGTAAAGGTTCGGAATTTTTGTCACCTTTAGAGAACTTTTAGGGAACGTTGCGCAAGATCACGAGAACGTCGCCTTGTATGTGGGAAGTTAGTCCCAGACTAAAATGCATGTTTGAGCTGTTTTAACTGAAAGCAACTTGTACTGACATATCTTAAAATATGTAAGTGTCATTGTTCTGTCTCAAGAAGCATACCAGTAATATTTTTTTCTAGTGTATGTTTATAAAAGCTACTTAAATGTCCTAATGGAACTAAGCCATAATCCTGACTTAGGCTAAGCCTTGTCTGTGAAACCGGGGCTTTATGTTTTAATTTCTATATTTTCCATATAAATTTTAATGTTATTTAAAATGTTAGTAATTTTTGTTCTGTTTTTTTTTTTTGGTCTATTTTTTTCTCCACCAGTTTTGTGCAACCAGTAAATATAAGTAATGTAGAAAATTTTAAAATAAAAAAAGTCAAAATAAAACAATTTTTACATTTAGATTTTATTTCAAGTAAAGCATTTTTTGTATGGTTTTAGTTTTAGTTAACTATAAAACTCTGCATCTGACACATAAATATCTAGCCTGACGTGGTCATACTCAATTCTATTCAGAATATGAGTCTGATACTGCTCCATTGGGCTTTGATTATGGGGGCGTATTTCAACCGATCCAGGAAAGACCTCAATTGGATAGACCTACAACCAATCAGAGCTACAGAGTAAGTGACGTGTGTTGAGCGACGCACAGTTTTGTTAACAGAACTCAACTGCACACATGCTGGAACTAGTAGAAGATGAGCGTAAACAATCTTTGCCGGTGTTGTAAAAAGAATTTTAAAATCTTTTAAAATTAATGCGCTGTCGATCTCTTCTATAACGGACGCGATGGCGGAATCTACACATCTCAGTTCTTCAACAACAGCCATCATTGTTCATAATTCAACCCAAGCGCTCTTTGATGACGTGGCTGATTACGTTTCTGGTGATAATCTGTCAATCATCGCCCTGACAATGTAATTGGTCCGAACAGTTTCTGTTCGGGCATAATTACTCCTCTACGGCTCGAGTCCAGACCGAACTCCCCGACCTCAAAATGTTGTGGGCGGGGCTAAGTTCGGCTGGCATCCAGGCTAATAAATATCAGGTCATCTAACACAATCTCATGGCAATTTTATGTTTTGGCGAATTGGTGGCTAATTCGTATGCATTTGTACGTTTTCATACGACCCACTTACTGTTTAAGGGCTTTTTATTAGCGTCAGAAAGGATGAAAATGGCCATGTAAAAAAAAATGCAACCGTTTTAGCGCAACCGTTGCTTGACTTAAACTGTACTTTACATAAGTGGATAACAAGAACAAAACATTGTCATGAAAAAAAGTACAACATATCATTTTTTAAAAGTTATGACTAACATACTGTTCTGGTCATATGGCTCATTTAGCATGTGGCATTTAGGTTTAGGGGTGGGGTTAGGGGAGGACCTTCATGTTTGCTTTAAAAATAAAATCATAAATTTTCATATGATTCACATCATAACAATTCATACAAATCACCAACTCAATTGTTACATTTTCCCATGAGATTGAGTTTAGGCTATCCCTTCAAACAATGAAATCTATGACATTCTCTTTGCATCAAAATCCTTGGATCATTTTCCTCTTCTAAACTGTAAAATTACCGCTCCGCAGGCCCCGGCGGCCCCTAAATCATCCCACACCTCAATAAAACGTTTCATCACGTTGAAGCACATCAGCGACACACCCCTGTTATCCAGACTAGTGAGAGAGCCTGCAGTGACTGCCATCTCTGCATATTAATTTACATTAGGTCTGTATTTGCTTGGCAGGTGCGGGTCTCTACGAACCAAGCAGGGCGATTCATCACCTTCCTAGTCTCCGAGGAGAGAAAGATCTATATTAGGATGTCAGTGCTAACAGCTAATCATTAGCAGAGCCTTTCCTGACCTGTAATTAAAGTGCCGGGCTTCATTTTGGTGAAGGTTAAAGGCATCGTTGTTGAGTTTAAAGAGCCACATATAAAAAGCCCAGGAGATGGACAGACTCTTGACTGTTTTTTGGGGGGAAAGGTAAATCCAGTGTTGCTAGCATATGTGTCACTTTTACAACTCTTTTGAATTATATTCTCAGTGTCTGTAATGCAGAAGCAGAGTCGAAACATTAAGCAACAGCGCTGATTTATAGCATCTCAAAATCCTGCAATGTCTCGACAAGTCATGATGAATGAACGCTAATGCTCAAGATTAATCTGTATAATGCTAACTAACAGGTTTGACTCGAGGAGCTAAAGAGCAGCTTTCTCTCTGTTTGTGATCTTACAGCAATATCACACAAAATATGAAAATGTTTGTCAGATCTGAGAGAAGTAACAGAGCTGGAGCGAGCTAGCTTTGAGTCGTAGCCTCATACAGGAAGTGATGAATGGGCTAAAGCGGGAGCGATCCATCACGAGCAAGAGTATTAATTAATGTTGTAGGAGGAATGCCAGAAAGACCTGTTTCACATCAGCAAAAAGAAAGAGAGAGAGAAAAAGAATGAACGAAAGAGAGAGAGAGAGAGAGAGACCTCTCGGTTTTCCAGCACTAGCACAAATTTTAGCCGCCCCAGCAACAAAGGCTAAGTAAGCTAAGTGCAGTGTTTGTGTTGACAGAAGCATAAATGTTTAATATTTATCCAGACAGCCATGTAATCTGGTAACTGTGGGACAACAGCTGCATATGTCAGATTGTGACTTGAAATACTCAGAACATTAATGTTAGCATTTAATAATACACATTTAGCATTTAAAATATTGTTATTTTTGTTAGCTTTTTGATTTACATGTCATAAACTGTTCAACTTTTAGTTATAAATCTAGATTTTTGCTATTGATTACCGAGATATTATTACACATTACACATTATATAATTGATTCAGATTGTGGTAAAATATTTTTGTATTATATTCAATAAACTATTTAATTGATGTATATATATATATATACATTACCATTCAAAAGTGTGTGGTTGAAAAGATTTCTAAATGTTTTATAAAATAATTCTATTATACTCACCAAAGGCTGCATTTATTAAAATACAGTAATATTGTAGAATACAGTAAATACAGAATATTGTAAATACAGTATTTAAAAAAAAAAATTTACAATTTAAAATAACTGTTTTTCTGTTTTAATATATTTTAAAATGTATTTTATTCTGTGTTGGCAAAGCTGAATTTTCAGCATCATTACTCCAGTCTTCAGTTTCACATGATCCTTCAGAAATCATTCTAATATGATGATTTTATATTCAATAAACATTTCTTCTTATTATTAATGTTTAAAACAATTGTGCTGCTTAGTATTTTAACATTTACATATTGCAACTTTTTTTTTCAGGATTCTTTGATTAATAAAAACCATAAAAGAATAGCATTTATTTGAAATAGAAATCTTTTTTAACAATATAATAGTTCAATTTAATGATCCTACTGACCCCAAAATTTTGAAAGATACTTTATACCAAATTCAAACAAAAATTTATGTCCACCATTTGTTTGAAGGACATAATTCATAGACAAAAAAGGGGTTTGAACTAGAGGTTTAAACTATAGCCTGTCTCCACTAAACATCACAATTTTATTAAAATTTTCCTGTCAGAAGAAGATCTTATAAGTGTTTAAGTATAATATGTTTTTCCAGAACTTTCTCAACCAGACACACACAAAAAAACAAAACCTTATTCTTCTTCAGAGCTTGTTCTTGCATCACCACCAGAACAATAGCTGCTTAAATGCACAGAATTGCACACAAAGTGGTCTATTCTTCTGAACGTGAACAGTGAATGCATACAAAGAGTTCATAACTTTAAGTCCAAAACCTCTATTGAGCAAGAATAATCGACTAAAGTTGCATTTCTTGTTAAAGGAACTGCTGGCCCATTTATTAACACTCCTTAACGAGCCGGCTGGCCAGATGCCTATGAAGAATAAAGCTTGTCATTTATTAGCAGTGTAATTAGCTACACCCACCGACAAACCCCCAAGACAAAACTGCTTGTTCACCTCACTGGCAATTCACCACTTTGTTAAATCTGCATTGTGCAGCACATCTCTTGTGTTTTGTAAAGTCATAAGAAGCTACGCTAAGGAAGTCTCGGGAAGCTGAGCCCGTGAACCCTGGTGTTTCAGTAGTATTTCAACCGTTCTTCCTCATTACGACCACTATAACCAGGCTGATGGATGCAGAAAACATCCATCACTCCACCATGCAGCTCAGCAAGCAGGTCAGACATTACAGGAGTGAAATTATCACTGCCCATCATTTCCCCCAGGCATTAAATGTGGCATTTATCACAAGGCAGGTCCCCAATCTACAGTTTCTTTTTTTTTTTTAAATCCTCCTCGGATAGCACTGGTGTGAAAAAAAAAAAAATCTCTCCTTCGACCATTTAAGACAGGCACAACTTATAGATGCGGCAGAAGTAAAGGCTGTGTCTCATAATTAATTAAACAGAATTTTATGTTCAAAGCCATTAATTCTAATGCCTTTGCGAGTTCTTATTTCAACATTTTTTTTTTATTTTTTTTTTTAATGAACTACTTGTTGAGGCTTCCTTGACATGAATTTCCAGTAAAGCTTTGTCCCCAGTCACATGTTGTTAGGTCATATCCGCATTTATGCAGCATATGTTTATGCAAGAATAATGCCGCATTCCAGGCAACCCATAACCCGTGTTTTTCCAACCTTCTACCCGTGAAAGTGCACTGGAACGGCAGTCAAACCCGTGACTTCCCACCCGTGAACTCGTATTAGATCGATGTACTCCCAGTTCCGCGCTCTGACGTCACATAGCCCGCGAAACAACAATGGCAGCCCCTACGGATGTGGTATTTATGCAAGTGCATGGTAAAATAACGTAAAATAAAAGGCATAACAGATTCTCTTGCCTTATAGGCCATTTTTCCTCCTCCGTTTCCCTCAAATAAGCGAGGAGTAAGCACCTTTGGCGATAGAAATAATTTTAAATGAGCATAAGCCTTGTACGGTCCGGCATGCTGGTTTGTTTATACTCAGGCAGTTTGGCGTGACTTGCCTGGAACGCTACAAAGTCGTGAGTCGTGGTTTGCAGTCTTGACTTAGGGGCTAAAAAACCTGCCTGGAATGCAGCATAAGTTTCATATGAGCAAAGAAATCCTCAATATTTTACAACATGAATTTGTTCTTATCCTTGTTCTAATGTCGACGAATCCAGATTATTCTAAAAGTATTCTAAATGAGGCATGTGCCTGAAGTTAGTAGTTAGGTTCAAACCATCTCCATATAAGGGCTTTCTGCACAAGTTAAGCCCAATGAATACTTTACTTTTTACGCATATACGCGAGGGTCAGCGTACAGTGCTCGTGACGCGAATTTTGCCATCAGAAGAGTACGCGCACCGCCAGACTTTTGTACTTACGCGCATTAATTAGTTTATCCACAAGGTGGCAACCGTGCCCTGGGGGCATCGATTCACAAGGTAGTCAAAAAAACCCTGCAAAAAGAGAACAGACCGGAATGCATGGAAGCAACAGCGACAATGGAGGCCCATATAGATGACAGATTGTGCTAAGAGATTAGAAAGTGCCTTCATTCGTACAACTCTAGCATGAAAGAATAGAAATATGTTTACATGAGTTGTAACTCGTGGCGAGAGATTGCTTAATACTGTGCACGCGTCGAACAGTAGCCTGTGCTTTGCAAGACTGTGCGTTCGACTGTGCGCGTACGCTAGATAATATATAAGTATACCCAGGGCTTTACTGTGAACGTTTCACGCCGTCGCTTGAACATTCTCCAAACAAGCTGAAACACAATAACACGCTTTTATGTATAGACCTAGACTTCATGTAATCAATAGCATATTTATGCAGAATGAATCAATTATTTAGCATTATCACACTGAGTGCTGTTATTCCGTGATTCGGCTGAAGGTAAACAAATGCACATGATATTCAGACCAGCAGCATTACATTTCTTTTACAGTTCAATTATCAGTTGAGTGACTTACTTTTTAGACACAATAATTTTTAGACATAATAATGCCAAAAATAGTTCCAAACAACTTCAGGGCAGAATCAGAAGTTGTGCGTCTCCAAGCTATGAGTATGCTGGTGGTTGATGAATCAGACTTAAAGGGGCTCTATGTAAGATTTTTACTTTAATAAAGCATAAAAATACCCCGATATGTTTGCAGATATTTAGGAAACATGCTAAGTTCACCTACTTGTTCCTAAGAAAAACAATGCTACAGCCAGATATTCTACTTTGAAAATGTGTGTTCCGTGTCGGAACGTCTGTCTTTGTTTTGGTCTGTGCGAAACCTCGTGCTGTCAGTTTATCCAATAGTATTTCGACATCACAGGTTGCCAGTTGGCGGAAAACACCGCGAATTACAACCATGGAAACCAGCAAACAAACTGGGTCAGAGAATCGCAGATTCTACCTGACCTAAAAAGCCTCTGAATCATCTAAATATCTCTATGAACGACAGCATATTAAAACAGATAAATCAACTCATCAGCTTACAGTGTTTAAGTCTCTCACTGTAAGGCTCCTTATTGTTGCTGGCAACCCGCGTCTTTGAACGAGGGGGCGGGGCAAACAATATTTTGAATTTGGACTGCAGTACCTATTTTGAACACTGGGTGTCATTATTACATAGAGCCCCTTTAAAGGGATACTTCAAAATTATCCCAGGAGTTACTCACCCTCAAGCTATCCTATAGGTGTATATGACTATCTTCTTTCAGACTCAATCGGAGATATATTAAATAATATCCTGGCTCTTCCAAGCTTTATAATGGTAGTGAATGGGGCTCGAGATTTTGAAGCCCAAAAAAGTGCATCCATCCATCATAAAACTAATCCATACAGCTCCAGGGGGTTAATAAAGGCCTTCTGAATTGAACCGATAGTTTTTTTTTTTTTTTTTTAAAGAAAAATATCCATATTTAAAACTTTATAAACTATAATAATGGCTTTTGGCAACGGCCGTACACAAGTCGAGTTCCGGCGGAAGAGTGACCTCTGACCCGACGCATGACGTAAGCTTAGGTGAGAGTAGATGCCTCTTTCGGTTCAAACAAGTAGGGCTGGGCAACAAATTTAAGCTCCTCTTATATCAAAATCCTCCGACATTTCTCTTTAAAAATTAATATATTTAGATTTTTTATTCATAACCGGTGTTTTGATTTGATCTATCCTCTGCGCTTCCACGTTCGTCAATATGTTATGCGTCAGGTCAGGTCACTGTTCCACCGGAACTAGACTCGTGTTATTATAGTTTATATATATCGCTTCACTTCATTTGAAACAATTTTTGTTTGCATTTTTTATCTCATTATGTCACTAGTTACCACACTCACTGCATTTTTTTTCAATACATCCCATAATTTTTAAAATATTGGCCTCTACCAAATGGTTGATATGTCACTTAATGGTAAAATAATGAAATTCATACACATATTATGAAAATCAGAAAATATAATAATACTATAAATTAATAATTATAATTATAATAATACTAATTTATTTAAAGCATAATCAAAATAAAATAGTTGTATATATTGAATCTTGTTTATTTATTGAAATATTCCATAAAATATTTCAGATTTTCATTTTATGACAGGAAATTACATGTTTTCTTGTTTTGTTTTTTTTAACAATGAACAAAAATAAATAACACAAATAACTAAAAGTAAAAAAACTAAAGACATTACATTCTTTCTGCTTTCAAAAACTAAAAACAAAAATAGCAAAAGATAGTAATATAATGGCATTTTAGGCTTTTATGATTCAAGAAACGCCATCAAGTGTGGTAGTGCAACAGGATTTTTCTTTTTTTTTAAACATATGAACATTTCTCTTCTCAGACAGGGTGATAATTTGGAGACTCTATTGGGTCATCAACATCACTGAGATCAGCATCAGAATCTTGAGGGTTTTCTGGGACAAGGGCCTGAAGAGTGCATGTTCTTGTACCATAGAAACTGTTGACATCCATCTAGTAATTGTAAAAAAAAAGCAACAACAAACAAATAAATAACAATCTCTTACAATTTTAGTAGTGTTAGTACACCATTTGTCATTTAAGAAGTAACTGCCTCTGATAATTATGATTTCCACACATTAATTCTATGAATTCATTATATTTACTTCAAAAAATATGCAAAAGTGGCAAAAAAATACATATTTAAGGAATTATCTCAGCATATTCATGAAGAAATAACAATAGCTGTCATATTCATAGCTAATAATTATCAGAAGTTTATATTTTCTCCATAGTCCATTCTGACTGCAGAAATGGATGATCTGAAAACATTACCTTAGCTTTTCTGCATTTACCTTTAAGTGACAAATCAACCGTTTGGTTGAGCATGTTTTTGAAAAATTATTAAAAACATACTAAAGATTTTTCATGGCACCAAGTAATAATTTTGTAAAGTTAGGGTTCTTACAGTGTAATATATTATGATATATGATATAATATAAACATATTATGTCAAAAAAATTAGCGTACCTTGCAAATTTTCACCAAGAACAGTTCACATGGCAGGAGTGATTTCTTTGTTTCTGACATCAATGTTAGAAGAAGTGTTGTGACAAGTGCTGTTGATTGACACTCTGACATCTAGTGGATTTTTTTGGCATAACAATTTTTTTTTGGGGTGAACTATCACTTTAATTATGGCTACCGATGTATGACACATTTTATATTCATTTGCCATCACGGAAACAGATAGGCTATGTTCCATTGTAAAGTGAAATGACATTGTGCCAGAACTTTCAACTGATTATTTCCCAGTCAGTACTTATAATAGGAATCATCCGTGCTGTATAGCTTCTTGCCTCAGTTTATGTTTTATGCCTTATTTTTCCAATAGAATAATAAATACAGCCAGCTCCAGAGGTGTCCTGAAATATTTCATGGTTCTCACCAATGACATTATGCTTGAGTATCTTCTCAGCAGTCCTGGCTAGCTATATTTGAATTTATGTAGGGCTGTAAAAGTGAAATTGATTTCCGATCAGGCAGAGGAACTGGACTGGGTCTCATCCAGTCCCATTAGCTGTGCATCAGAGGAGACACGTGTAATTGCTGCCGATCACATATTAGAGTGAACCCTCAGCGACTGCTGACTGTGCAGAGACAGAAGCGGAGGTAACAAAGACGCCAACACTCATTTAAAAGCTAATTCTGATGTTGTGTGATGTGTTGCGAATGTAATGTAGCTCTGAGAATTGAAGGCCCGGCAAAATTGATAAAAACAAAGAGGTTCCATTTGTAGGATATATTGGCCCCAAAATACATAGACACTTAAAACACACATAATATGGAAGCTTGTTTCCACCACGGAATAAAAAAAAACATGAATTGTGACTTTTTATCACACTATTATTTTTTTCTTGCAATTTCGAGTTTATACCTTACTATTCTGACTTTTTTACTCAGAATTGCGAGTTTATATTTTGCAATTTGGACTTTATAACTCACAATTGTGAGTTTATATTTGATGATTATGTGGGGGGAAAAGTTTGAATTGTGAGATATAAACTCGCAATTCTGAGTTTATTTCTTGGAATTCTGACTTTATTTTTCAGTCAGAATTGTGAGATAAAAAGTCTCAATTACTTTTTTTTGTTATTCTGTGGTGGAAATAAGCTTTTACGCCTTTCAATCAAAGCCCTTCACAAAAAGAAGTTAAAGGTATACTATGTAACTTGTGGCACTCTAGCGGTTAAATAAAACTACATGCATCTTGTGGAAGAACATTGTAGCCGGACCTACTTCTCTTTGTTTATGTCTATGACGAGTCACGCAGGTACTGGGATACTCTGCAGTGGTTGTCATCCCACATGGTCTAAAATAGTCAGAATATAAACATTTACTATAGGCATACCGCAGTGATTCAGGATAAAACAAAAACATCCAAAAAAGGATTTGAGCAATGCTCTTTTGGTTTTGAGCCAGCGGGGATGGAGAGTGGGAGCTGGCCGGCTTGCTGAGGACCTGCTGCAGCGGTCTGACGTTGGGGAAAGGCCCATTCCTTTGCCGGAAGAGGGCGGCATTGCCCGAGACACAAGCTTGGCGTTCGAGGGGCTTTATTGTCCATTCTTTATGGCCGGAAGGATTGAATAGGCCGGAGATAAGAAAGATGGGCAAAGAGATCGCGGGTGTTTTGCCCGTGGTGGCCGGGGTAGGCCTCACAAACACAACTCTATGATGCATATCATCCATCAGATGTTTTATTAACTACGCCACTGACCACTGTCATTTTTGTTTTGTGTTTATTTTGTTATTGAAAGGAAAGCACATATTTACATATTCATCTAAACATCACTCTCATCAGTGTCTGCGGCTTTGGGATGTTCGCTATAATCAGTATAATGCAAGTCACGTATTTTAAACTTCTTTTTACCCCAAAGTGAAGAACGAAAAAGAACTTTGCTGAGAATATCTGGGCCTTAAGACAAAAACACAGTTTGGAAGATAGATTCATGATGTTTTCGCTCAATATATAAATTTAGAACCAAAAAAAAGTTACTTAGCTTACACTCTAAAAAATGCTGGGTTAAAAACAACCCAAGTTGGGTTGAAAATGGACAAACCCAGCGATTGGGTTGTTTTAACCCAGCGGCTGGGTTAAATGTTTGCCCAACCTGCTGGGTAGTTTTATTTAACCCAAATATTGTTTAAAAATTACTGTATTTCTTGCTTAAAATGAACCCAAAATATGTTGGAAATTAACATTTATTAATGTTTAATAAACAAACATTTATTAATATTTCTTTTGAATAATATTTAATCAATAAACATTAATTAAATTGCTTATGAATAAATGCTCATCTTTTTGATTATTATTGTTGCCTCTAGTAATTATGAGTCTGATTTTTAATTTCCAACCTATTTTGGATTCATTTTAAGCCAGACATATAGTAATTTGGAAACAATTGTTGGGTTAAATAAAACTACCCAGCAGGTTGGGCAAACATTGGTTGGCCAACTGCTGGGTCAAAACAACCCAATCGCTGGGTTTGTCCATTTTCAACCCAACTTGGGTTGTTTTTAACCCAGCATGAGTTTTTAAATTATAAAGCAATAAAAATAGGCAACTGTTTAATATGATGACAATTAAGTTAAAGATTGTTTTAAAATATTTTTTTTGTGATTATTTTTTGTCTCAACTAAAGAAAATTGTTCAAAAAAACAAAAAACATTAAACTGTACAGTTAGTTCTCAAATAAAGCATAATTTGAAAGAAATTAATCTAATGCAATAAATTGACAAAATCTAAATAATTTTTGGGGTCACTCTACAGGTATGTGCCTATTCAATGAGGTTAATGTCAAATTCTTGCTTATCATTATGTCACGTCTGTTTAGGTTTTGTTTCATGCTCATGTTTTCATGTTCTTAGTTCATGTTTATTGAGTCATGTGTTTCATGTCATGTGATCTCAGCTTCCCTCATTCATGTGTCTTGGTTTCTTTGGTTCAGTGGGTGCTACTCAATTCTTATTTGTGCATCCTCGTTTCCTTTCCTCGCTTCCATTCCTTGCGTCTTAGCTCCACCCCTTCAGGATGCGAGGCAAGGACACAAGGAAAAGACACGAGGACGGAGGAATTGAATCAAGTGAAATGATATCCTCTCTCCCTTTAGCGTCACTTCAAAGCATCATCAGCTGCACTCGAGGGATCTGCCCATATGTTGTTAAAGTTTGGTTATTTAAAAAAATTTGAATAAATATTAATAAAGCAAAATGCCCCGTTGAAATATGTGAGATGTAAAGTTTATTTTAACTGCAGAAGTAAACCATACATTTCAATTATTGACAGATATGAAGGGGGAGGAGAATTTATACGTGAGTCAGGTTTTTCGACGAGAAAGGCTTCCGCAAAGGATACACCTGTGCATCCTCGCTCATGACTCCTCAGGAAGCTTCCTCACTCCTCGATCCTCGCCTCCTCCCAGTACAATTAGAGAATTGAGATGTCCTTCAAGATGTCTGAGTTCGATCGTTTTCCGGGTCATAGGTTGGAGGACGGAGGAGCAAGGAAACGAGGAGGGATATTGAGAAGCACCCATGTGTCCTAATATCTTGTTAGTAGTCTTTTCATTTCATTGGTTAACGATCATTAGTTCCATCTTTCCATTGGTGATTTTGGTCATGTGGTCCCCATAGTTCTGTATTTAGCCCTCATGTTAGCCATGTTTGTTGGTTGTGTATAGAGGGTATGCATCGACATCACTTTCCCGCCAAAAATGCGCTCCCTCAGCCGGACTGAGTGGCAAAAGAACCTGCTGCGTGACTGGATTTAATAGGTGAAACTGCGAAAACGCGAGTAAAACTAACGAATTACACTAAAGGTTGGAATTAAATGTGTTCCTTACAACTTGTCAAATAAACCTAATCCATGGATATTGACATGCAGCCAGGAGTTGTGTTTCCTGACATTTATATGTGCCTGATTTCGACGGCAGGGAAATACATAAAGCAAATCTGCCTGTGAATATTTTATATAACTACAATATCGGTAGGTTTAAATCCGAGTAATCACTTATATCAATGTTATATCGTCATATTGTCCAGCCCTAAAACATACACAACTGTTCAAAAGTTTGGGGTCAGTAAGATTTTTTAATGTTTTAAAAGAAGTATCTTCTGCTCACCAAGCCTGCATTTATTTGATTAAAAATACAAAAAAAAACAGTAATATTGTGAAATATTATTCCAATTTAAAACAGCTGTTTTCTATGTCAATATACAGTAAAGTGTAATTTATTCCTGTGATCGAAGCTGAATTTTCAGCATCATTACTCCAGTCTTCAGTGTCACATGATCCTTCAGAAATCATTCTAATATGATGATTTGATGCTCAAGAAACATTCATTATTATTATCAATGTTGAAAACAGTTGTGTAAATTTTTTTTTTCAAAATTCTTCGATGAATAGAAAGTTAAAAAGAACAGCATTTCATTTAAATAGAATATTTTCTAACATTATAATTGTCTTTACTGTAACTTTTGATCAGTTTAACTCATCCTTGATGAATAAAAGTATTGATTAATTTTATTTCTATCCTCCAAAAATAAAATTTAAATTCTTACTGACCCCAAACTTTTGAACGGTAGTGTTTAATGTTACAAAAGATTTAGATTTCAGACAAATGCTGTTCTTTTGAACTTTCTATTCATCATAGCATCATGAAATAAAAATGTAAATGACTGTTTTCAACATTGATAATAATCATAAATGTTTCTTGAGCAGCAAATCATCATATTAGATTGATTCTGAAGGATCATGTGACACTGAAGACTGGAGTAATGATGCTGAAAATTCAGCTTTGATCACAGGAATAAATTACACTTTACTGTATATTGACATAGAAAACAGCTGTTTTAAATTGGAATAATATTTCACAATATTACTGTTTTTGTTTGTATTTTTAATCAAATAAATGCAGGCTTGGTGAGCAGAAAATACTTCTTTTAAAACATTAAAAAATCTTACTGACCCCAAACTTTTGAACGGTAGTGTGTATAGTTTTATAGTATAGTTTTTGTCATTGTTGTTTATTTAAATACACCCAATTATGCAGAATATAAAATGGAAAATGTTTAATTGATGAGTTGTCAACATAATATATAACAATACAATATATACGGTATGATTTTACCTCGAAATCCAACAATTTGACACAAAATGATAACTGCAAATCCATGTTTCTCTGCTGGAGTCCAGTTGTTTCTGTGAATTGCAGTGATCCATTTGCTTCTTTTTTCTGTAGCTTTCGGGAGTTTTTAAATATATGCCTCAGGTTTTGTGTCCAAGCTATTCGTACAGTCAATCACAAAGCTCTTTCCCGTTTTGGATGTGTTTTGTGTGTTTTTCACGACATTCACGTTGGAAACCAATGCTGCCGCTCAGTCTTTTGCCACTTAGCGGGCGTGACCGCAGTGCTAACGGTCGACGGTGACGTCCCGTGCATACCCTCTATTCTGTAACAAGTCATCCACCGCGAGTTGAAGTGAATAACTCATGTGCAGTTTATTGAAATAATGAAACGAATACAAAGCTAACAAAACACCACAATGACTTGACATAACTAGAGCATGAACATGAATGTGAAACAAAACCTAAACAGACATGACAATAAGGCGCTGAATAGACTTATCTTTTTATTGCATTAAAAAAATGTTAATCAGAACAAATTCATACCCGAGTCTCCAACGTGATCAACTGTTTGACTAGGGCTCTGACTAATCATAATGTTGTTGTTAACAGATGAAATCCAAAAGCACCAAAGCATAATCTCCAAAACACCCCTGTGCCACCCCCATCAAAAACAGATTCACTTCAATGATTATTCCCGATGTTCCACTTACAAACCAAAGATTTATATCCCCAATTTTTTTCCTGACATTCTACAAATAGATTGTTCCGGGTGGGACCCAACAGGCGCTCTGTGGGACATTTATAACACACAGTGTAATTCATCTCTTTTGAAACACTCGCTCAAGCCTCAAAAAAGCATTATTTTAGCTGTCATCTGCCTCCTTTCTGATCAATACCAGAAAAAAGAGAAAGCATAAAAAGTTAGATTTGATGGAGAAAATTCACTCTGTGGGTGGGAAATGTGGTGAAAGTGCTCACTTCCTCCGATCTATGATTAGTTTTTATGGTTTTCTGCGGATTTCCAAATCGTTCTGTTTGACTTTGAGAAGTATAAACTGGTCTAGGGTCAGTTTATGAGGACAATCTCTTCAGCTCAACCAGGGCTGATTACCTCTGATGATTTATTATTTTGTCAGCAGCTGTGTACTGGGTTTTAGTAATATCTCATTTGAAGCAGATCAAACATACATTGTCGTTAAAAACACTGCCAGAATGAAACATAGGAGAGCCAATAAATGATTTTGTCTGAGAAGAGAGCTTTGATGTTAAATTAATGAAAAAGATTTTTACATCCACTGAAAGTGATTATATTGCTTTGATATTTCAGTTCTGGAAAGTCAATATAACAAGCTACAGTTGTGTGAAATGACTATTCTGATAGCTAAACAAAAATTTTGTGAGGATTTTGAATTTTGTGTCTTTTGAAAACCCTCACAAAACTCTCTGTGGATGCCTGTAAAAAACATGCAAGCACCCATTTCAATTTTTAACCAAATTTGTCACTAAAATATTTAAATGTTTGGTTTCACACAGATAAATCAACTCTAGAACTTGGATATTAAAAAAATGATAGAAACTGCAACTTTATGCCATATTAAAGTCAAATTCTTTTGCACTGAAACTCCAGAAACTTCTTGCATCACTGTTTTCACAAAATATGAAGCAGCACAACTGTTTTCAACATTGATAATAATAAGCAATGTTTCCTGAGCAGAAAATTATCATATTAGAATGATTTCTGAAGGATCATGTGACACTGAAGACTGGAGTAATGATGCTGAAAATTCAGCTTTGCATCACAGAAATAAATTAAATTTTAAAATATATTCAAATAGAAAAGAAGAGCACTTCATTCAAAAATATTAAAATTCATACTGACCCCAAACATTTGAACGGTAGTGTGTAATGTAATATAATTAAATATATTTTAACAGTCAGAATCTATTGTTGGTACCTTTTATTTATTTGTTTATTTTTAAATGGGAGAAAGTCCCACCTTACAGACAAAGCAGCCAATCCCGTGTTTGTTTACTGTAGATCATCTATTAGGTTGAACTGAATAACATTTTTTATTATTTAATTTGCTTAATTTAAGCTTAAAGGAACATTCTGTCATCGTTTACTCACCCTCGTGTCGTTCCAAACCTCTATGGCTTTCTTTCTTTGTGTTCCACAGAGTGTTATGTAAATTGACCTACCAGGAACTGTTGAAGGAACAGTATTCTTGTGGTCTGATTAACTTACTGGATATCATTATAATAGCCATTGCAGATCATTGTTTTGTTACTCTCTCTCCACTCGGACAGCAGACTCCTCCGTGTGTTTGTGTTGGCTGTTTTGATCAAAAGTCCATCAATAGTTCCTCTGTCCTTGTGGCACTGGCTGCCTCATTTATAATCTCATAACTGATGCTCTGAGAGACTCATCCTTACAGGAGCAGGAGCTTCATGCATCAGTACTTCCTGTCTGCATTCACAATGAAGAGGAAGTCATGGTCAGCCAGACACAACACTCAACATGTAAAACATCAGCTTGCCGAGGAAACACAAAGAAAAAGGAGGAGGGATGAAGTTTCAGCAGGCGTTATGTAAAAATATGCCGGAAGGAAACGTGATATTAAAGCCTAATGGAACTCAATGTAAAACCAAAGGTTGGGTTTTATGAGGTGTATATTTCAGAAAAGGTGCTGAATACACTGGGTTTGGGGTCTTGCATGTGCATTTTACTACATATAGACATCAATATAAACAATTTTATCATTGTTTACTCACCATTATTTTTGTTTAAAACCTGTATGTACACATTTTTTTAAATGTGTGTGTGCTTCTAATATGCTGTAAACTCTGTTATTGAGACAAAATGTCTGCACAAAGATGGCAATATCCAAAATCCTTGCCTTGTGGGGACGTTTTTTGCTCCCAATGAGGAAAACAGCTTTTGAATCATACTGTGATGTTTTTTGAAAATGTAAAAATGCTGAAAGTTTTCTGTGATTGGTACTGTAGGTGTTGAGTTAGGGGATAGAATATACAGTTTTTACAGTATAAAAATCATTATGTCTATGGAATGTCCCCATAAAATATGAAAACCCAACGTGTGTGTGTGTGTGTGTGTGTGTGTGTGTGTGTGTGTGTTTGTGTATGTTAAACCTCATTGACTTCCATTGCACAAAAATAGTTGAAACATTCTTCAAAACATATTATTTTATGTTCCACAGAAGAAAGAAAGCCATACAGGTTTGGAACAACACAAGGGTTGTTAACAATTAATGATAGATTTTTTTTATTTTTGTGTGAACTATCCCTTTGAGTTTAGTATTGTTATAACCTGATGTATTTGAACTATCATTCAAAAGTTTAGGGTCAGTAAGATTTTTTATGTTTTTGAAAGATGTCTCTTATGCTCACCAATTAAAGCTGTGCTTATTTGTTAAAAATACAGTAAACACTGTGATATTGAACTATGATTACAATTCAAAATAACTACTTTCTACTTTATTTTAAAAAATGTAGTTTATTCCTGTGATCAAAGCTGAATTTTCAGCATCATTACTTCAGTCTTCAGTGTCACATGATTCTTCAGAAATCATTCTAATATGATGATTTGATGCTTAAGAAACATTTCTGATTATTATCAATGTTGAAAACATTGCTTAATGTTTAGCTTTTTTTTTTTAATAAATAGAAAGTTCAAAAGAACAGCATTTATATGACAGAAATCTTTTGCGACATTAGAATGTCTTTGGGGAAAAAAAAAAAAAAACACTTTCGAAAAGTTCAGTGATGCCATTAATTTTGACTTACTAATATTATAACAAGATGTTACCACCACGTGAAGCACATTTTTCATTGCACACACATAGTAAAGGCACAGTGTGAGAAAAAACACTCAACAGCAGGCGTAGACAGTACAGCTGAGAGTTCCAGCAGTCTTCCAGGACTTTGTCCACACTTCTGTCACGGGCTGATCGCAAAGAACTTGTGTGTCTGAGAGAGAGAGAAGCGGACAGAGCCTGCATACTCATTAGCTGAGCATGCTGGGATGCCTGTTTATGTCACAACAGTGGTCGTGATGTTCTCCTGAGGTTTATTCACAACACCTACGGAAACAGGAGAACCTAAAAGATAGAGGATGGAAAGGCAAGAAGTGCAGATGATCTTATGTGCAGTCGTGTCTTTCAGGACCCACGAGAATGATGCAACATTACAGCCAGAAATGTACTTTGTGGAAGTTTGCAATCATGCTATCCTTTTGTTTCCCGCTAACAGATTTTAATTCTTAAATGTCAGTGCTGTGTCTTCATTCAGTTAGCTAGTTATAATTTTTACAGTGTAACTTCAACTAACTGATTGATAAATTGATGATTACATTTTTATATAGCTCAAGTAACACATTTTTCATGGAAGAACTGAACTGGAAGAACTGATAAATACAAGCTTCAATATTCTGTTTTTAAATCTTCCATTGTCGAATAATAAAAAAAAATGTAGGGCAGGGACTTGGTTTGGTGCATCGGTTGTTGATTGGATAGAGGCTGATCATTGAAACACACCCCTGAATAAGAGCTTGGGGTTTATGCAGACTAAATGATTTGAGAATCATACATTACCAGAGAGAAGTCTGTTGTTTTAAAATTGCATGAATCACTCAAATAATATCAATAAGATGCATTTTTAAAAATACAGTACATTTTCATTTCATGACGACTTTGAAAGTCATTACATGATCTGTTTTAGTTTTAACAAAAATCTGTTTACAAGCGACAGATGCTGTCAACAGAACTTGTTTCAAGTGTTATTCGTCACGTACAAGATGGCACACAATGTAAAAAGCATTGAAATGTTTGTCTACGTACCTCACCACAACTGTATTTTTATAAATAAAAAGGAACAAAATGCATGTAAACTGTTTATATAGAATAGTTTAAATAAGGAGGAAGCGAGGTATGTTGTTCAGGGAAGAAGGTGGCTGGAACTGGCGAACGTTCAAACACACTTTAATGCATCAAAATAAACACAAAACAAAAGTAAAAAGCGGCAGCCCCTCATGGACAACTGCCGCACACACATAAACAAAAAATAACATAAATCCAGGCCTGGTCCTCTCTTCACTGTCGTCACTCCTCCTTTCATGCTCCCAAGCTCCTCCGTGAGATACGAGACCAGTGCGGTGCACAGGTGGCTCTCATTATCAATCACGCCACTGGCCTCACGCTGTTCTCATGGCCCTCGGACAAGAATCATTCTAGAATAAATGTGCAGTGTTAAGCACATGTATAAAATGTATAAACAGCATAAACTCAATAGTGTAACTTTTAAGTATATAAATTGTCTTGAATGTTCAAAGGAGCAGTTCGGTGTCCAAATGTCCACATTATAACATAGAATGATAGAATGATTTCTGAAGGATCATGTGACAATAAAGACTGGGGAAATGGCTGCTGAAATCTTCAGCTTTCCCATTACAGTAATAAATAACATTTTTAAAATATATTTAAATAGACAACATTTATTTTAAATTGTATTTTTATTTCACAATATTTCCATTTTTACTTTTGATCAAATAAAGGCAGCCTCGGTGAGCATACAAGACTCAAAAACTTTCAAAAACTTAAGCCATAGTCTAGAACATCATCATGCACATATTTAAAACACATATTTAAAAGCCAAATGACATGGAAAAGTATATGGAAATAAATAAGTAAGCAAAGTTTACTGCAGCTACTTTGCAGCATTAATAATGAACCAGCTTGTAAGCAAGGATGGTGAAAGCCTCCGCACACACAACCTGCCAACACCTCTCCCAGCTGGAGTACAGGTCTCTGTGGAACAGTCATATCAGAGTGTCTACAGAGTACACATCTGTGTGAAGACATATGGGCGAGACCTGTGAGCACACACATACACCAAACCACGGGCACCTGCGGTCCTTCTACACCGTAATTACATTTACTACTCTATTTATGGGCACTGCAGCACACACACCGGGTGATCAGAGACATCACTTCCGGCTCCTCATTTTATAGACAGATGCAGATGTGCTCAGCTGGATGGGACATGATGATGGCCTCAGAGGACTGACTAGTATCAACACTCCCATGGAGTGTTCAGATATATCTGTACAAATATCCCCTCAACCATTAATGTATGATTCTGTAGTCAAGAAGTGATTCCTTCCTTCAGTGTGTTTGTGTGTATTTTTTTTTTTAGCTCAAACTGTGGTACAAGATATGATGGAAATGTAAAACATTCCTTCTGCAAGTTGTTGACCATTCACAAGCAGTGCACTGCATGCTTATACGCCACAATTTTATTCTGCATGCTAAAGAGAGCGGCAACTGGGGCAAATGACAAAAAAGAGATATTTACATTTATATTTTTGTCAGATGCTTTTATTCAAAGCAGTTTTGTACATTCAAGGTAATCGAGGCTTGGCGCCCGACCACAGAAAGTACTATTCAGTTTGGCCTAAAATAGTGACCTCAAAATTGGTTCTCAAATCTTATTGTTGAGAGGTGCCTCAAAAGTGTTTATATAATAGCACTGTTATTAGTGGTGGGGAATTCCATAGTTACACCAGTAGGTGGCGATAAGTGATTTGCTGCATCTGAAATCGCATACTTTATAGTTCATTCTACATTTGGTTTGAAATCTACTTAATGACTATTAAAAAAGTATTTCTATTTAGTATGAATGTAGCATAAAGGAAATTCGGACGGACTACATCCACCATGTTGTCACTGTCATGTGACCTACCAGCACAGCTGCGTCTCTTCACTGCCATTCACAACTCCTCTCCCATGGCCTCATGGGATAGTAAAGGCTGAATCCAAAATGGCACACTTCTATGCACTTTTGGTCTTGTGGACTTACAATGGCTGCCGCTTGCACATGTCCCTTAAGTCCGTTAAGACCACAGGGTGTCCCATTCATCATTTTAGGTTTCAGAAGGGTGCTCACGGGCGCCCCCTTTGTGGCCGCTAAGCGCCCTAGATGCACACTTCAGCTGAGCCTGCAAGTCTGCGAGCTACGCAGAGGAGTTTACCCGGCAGTCAAAGCGGCATTACGTCACGAAAGTGCATACTCAGAGGAAGTCCGTGAGGGTGTAGGGTGCCATTTGGGATCGGGCCAATGTGTCCATTGTATGCGCACTTCAGAATCTCTGTAGGTCATCCACGCACTTTTCACCTTCTGTTTTATGAATTATGAATTCAGACATATTACTTGGCTCACATACTGTTTTTCGCCAACTATATGGGTGTAGGCATATTCTTATGCAAGGTTGGTTTTTATGAGTGATCCATTGATTCATTCTAATTGAATTGAGTCATTGAAACATTTACTCAACTGATCTGTACAAAAACAATTCATTCAGGAACAAAGCAGCACCAATATATTGATATTCGAGAACATTTGCTTGTGTGATATTGCTTGAAATTAGGCCTAAATATATGCTCAAATGCTCAAAAATACTCAATAAAGGTTTTTTTTATTTTTTTATTCTGCTCTGGTAGGTTTCTTCCACAGACCTCCAAAATGGTCAGCAATCACAGGTGTTTTCTGAAAACTGTCTGTTATTGAAACAGACAAACAACTGCATTAAAGTGGTTTAATGAACTGCTTTATTGTAGTTTTCTTTAGGTATTGAAGTGTTATGTGAAAAGGAGATAATCAGCTCAAAAATGTGATTGCAATGGATTTAACACTGAACTGATTTATATTGGATTGTTCAAAATTATTTAAAAAATGACACTTAGACATCAGCACTCATCGTACAAACTTCAACAATGGTAACAATAAAAAAAAAAAATTCAGCTGCATAATTTATAAATTTATAATTTATTACATTTCTGCAGTGACAAAGAAAAGCAACATGTCTGTTTCAATAACAAATAAATGACTGTATTGAAGTGGTTTAAACAACTGCTTTTACTCTGTAAATGCTGATTAAAAAAATTCCAGCATCAAACTAAATGAAAAATATAATTTTCAACACTGTCATTGTCAACTTTTTGTTTAAAACATTGTTTTGTGTCATTTATACACTCACAGACATTCAGCATATGAAACACAACAATGGTGACATGCTTCATGCTAGCATACAAAACACATTAATGTTTCCCAGCATGCATTGCGACATGAATAAATTATGCAGCTGAATAATTTTTTTATTGTCACCATTGTTGCGGTTTGTATGATGAGTGCTGATGTCTAAGTGTGTCATTTTTTAAATAATTTTGAACAATGCAATATAAATCAGTTCAGTGTTAAAACCATTACAATCACATTTTTGAGCTGATTATCTTCTTTTCACATAATGTTTGCATACCTAAGAAAAATTATAGTCAAGAAAACTGGACTTTTTTAATGTTCCCAGAACCAATACTGAATATTTAGAGAACGTTCTTATAACAAAATTCTGTTAGCTGGGTGGGTAGTACTAGATCCTCAGAATTGATCAAACATACCTGTTTGAGAACCAGTGATTTAGTTTTATCTCTCCAAGGGTGCTTATGGTGAAAATGTTCAAAATGACAGAAATTACTTGGCAAATACTTTTTATCCAAATCAGCTTACAGTATACTTACTACATGAGACGGTCCCCTTTGGGCAAACCTAGAATTAAGCACTTCGCTCAAAGGCACAATGGTGATGTGGGATTTAAGGAGCTCTTCAGTTCATGGATCACCTCTTCCAGAGTTTTCCAGCTCCAGATCTTTAACCACTTCTCAACTCCACAAACTAGGCTTGATTCACTTTTGAGACACTCATCACTAACCTTCATTCTTTTCTGTTTACTCAGAATTACTGCCGTCACTTCACAAAACCCCACAGTGGGTATACAGTGTCCAGTTGTCTGCACTCTCTAATGTATATCTCACAGCTGCCAAACTACATTAGAGAAATGAGGCTTGTAGTCCCTTCATTAGACCAGTGCTGGAGAGGAAGAAAAATGTTTAACGCTGATTGACAATGTTGGGTTTCCATGTTTTTTGGGGACTTTCCATAGACATAATGATTTTTATACTACCCCCAACCCTAAACCTACCTATCACAGAAAACTTTCTGCATTTTTACATTATCAAAAAGGTTTACCAGGACCACACACACACACACACAGTTGGGAAACATTCAAGTAGAGGCTTAATGATCAGCTATAGATTGCATATGTTATATCACTTCATCCATGCAGCTGACTTAAAACACAAATTAATTTTCATTTAAAGCTTTATATTTTAATCAAACTGAAATATTACTGCCTTCAAGGCATTTGCACAGAGTTCTGAATCTTACAAGAACACCTCTTCTATTTTATTAATAGTAATTATGTCCAATATTAAGATTAAGTGATTGGATTTACAAGACATAGTGTATTTAGATATTACAAAATAATATAATTTGCAAGCATGAAAGAATTTTGTTACCGAGAGTCTCCAAAATTGCAAATGTTCTGGCTTGTCAAGTCATGATTCACCGCTCTTGGCTGCAGGAGTAGGGTTTGCACTTACTGAGGACACATTAAAGTGGACAGGAAAAATACTGCATTTTGGCGTTGTTATTTACACCCAAATGAATTAACAGGTATGAATCAGGGCAACTGGCCTTATGGGCCAAAATAGAAATACAACAGGTTGTGCAACAAACACAGTGTTTAATATCAAAGCTGCAGGGGGTGAAAATCACATTTTATTTACAACAAACAAAGAACACCTGAACACCTTTTTATTTGTACTCCTGAAGATGCACTAGAAATATACAGTATTAGATCTCAGTTACCAGCCATTAAATTTGTGAATATTGACTTTGGTAACTATTAAATCTCATTATGTACAGTATGTCCCCTTTTTTCATAATTTTCAGTTTGCATACTAGAGGTAGTTCCTAGAAAGACTGGGCATGGTACACATCTTCAGCACACATCTTTCGACTTCAATGCAACCCAAAATCCTAATTGCTCTTAGTATTTTATATGGCTTTTTGTTTGTAATGTGCACTGACACCATTTTCTTCTGGTCTATGACAAAGGGAGAAAAGTCAGGAGAAAAGGCAAAAGAAAAAAGATGATGAAATATTCACTTCTTTTAGTCCCGCTGTTAAAAATGTAATGTGTTCCCTTGTGTTTGAGACATTGGTTCTGACAGCTCAGATCTGCTGATGGCACATCCTACATCCCTCCTCTGCGGCTTTGTAAGGTTAATACCACACTGAACACAAATATGTCACTCCTTTCCGCAAAAGGCCAACTGTTCTACCCAAATGCAGGTAAACAAATAGAAAGTATTTCTATTTTTACTATAGTGTGTGTGTAGGTTTATATTGTAAGGACCAAATGTCCCCAAAGATAGTAAAACCTGAGATTCCCTACATTGCGGGGACCAGCCAGCTTTTTTTGAAAATGTAAACATGCATAAAGTTTTCTGTAATAGGTTTAGTGTAAGGGAATAGAATATACAGTTTGTACAGTATAAAAACCATTACGGCTATGGAGAGTCCCCACAAGGATAGCGAAAACGAGTTATGTGTGCATGCGTGTTGTTTTTTATTTTAAAATTATTAAAATTAATATTTTCTTTGTTATTTATATCAATATGGTAAACAATAATCCCATTCAAATCTATGTGATAAACAAGTATAGGTCAAAAGTAATCAAAGAGTAGTCAAGAGTGTGTTACCTAGTTTGTGTAATCTAATACTAATAGTAATCCAATTACTCCACTATTTTCTTCATCTAATTTGTAATCAGTAACAGACCACAATTTGTAAGTAATCTACCAAACACTGCATAAAATGTTTGTAATGTTGTCCACTGGGCTGATAGTTTTACTGGAAGCTTTCATCTAATCTACAAATAAGATAACATTATTTCAACTCCAATCAATATTTCATGTGTAGTATTTATTTATTTTGTAAGTGGCTGTGTATTATTGGCTACTCTGTTTTGTGCTGCAGTTTTAATTACCCTATCAGAGTTTATTTTGTGATGATGACCTATTGACTGCGATTATCCCTTACTTATATGTCCTGGAATCATGTCCAGCAGGCTCTTGAGGGTTTACACAATTCAAGGAACAGATTTCTCTTCCCGCTGCACAATCCAACTCACCTCAAAATCAGAGCTACTGTAGCTAATAAAGACGCAGCAAGACTCATTTATGATGATTAGTTTGTTTGTTTGTTTTTTCCTCCACTTTTATAGTGGCTTTTATTTTTGGAAATTCACACCAGTTCTGTTTATCTGCATTTTTGCATTTTGTTCTGAACCAGCAGGGCAGATTGTTGACCACAAGTGCAAGAGCCTACAGGGGGATATTGACATTTACAGGCTACTGTTCGGCTGTGCCCGGATATCGAATGGAATCAAACACTCAGCCATCCTGCAGAAGGGAATAATATGACAAGTGTTTTCTCCTGTGGAGCTGACAATGCCCACAAAAGAGACTTTTTATGGCCTCGTTCTGGTCAATCGGTCGGGACACGCGCCTCCATCTGTGAAGCTCCATTAATTAATTCTTCTCTCTGTGCAGAGTCATTTTACATAAGCTGCAAGAGGAAAATCAAACTTAATTGACCTTTGCATTGATATTTGAATTTGGCCAGATTGTGCAGTATCCTTTTAAACTGTCATTCCCTGTTGTTTCATGTCAGCTTCTGTCCATAAATAACATCCACTGTCCAAGGAAACTGGGATGAAGTCTTTGGTGTCCCACAGAAACACGTACAGAATGCTGGATGGACAGCCGATGAGAGATCACTATGAGAAGTCCAGTGGTCATAAGCTAAATGTCATTGCATCACCACACTAGACCCCCACCAACATAATACCAAAGAAGAATTTTAACCAAATCTGCTCTTAAGGATTGCTATCATTACACGCAATACAGGGAACTTTTCCATCACCACTGTAACGTGCTGCTTTAGCAAGGTTCCGTGAAAAAGTTTCAGCTTTTATTTCCTTTTAGGCCCCGAAGAAAATATCACGGGTTCATCAAGTTCGTCAAAATTATCCATCCTCGATCACTTTTAGTCAGCTTTGATGAAACTCTTTTAGAGGAAACTCCTCTCAGCTAGCGCGTCTTTTGAAGTGACTAGCAGCCTTGTCACCTGACCTGAATACTGTGTGCTGATTCGCTAAAACTCTAAAATCGTGTTGTGTTTACAAACAGCAAAGGTGCTTGTCAGTTTCTGCTGTAAAATGTGAACTCTCACGGCAGTCAGTTCATTTTTTTTTTTTAAACCTGGTGTTTATCGGTTTTTGCAAATGAACTCTTCATATATACACACACATACACTATAAAAAAAGTCCCAATTTTACGGAAAATAACTGTGACTTTCATTTTCTTTTCTTTTAAATTATACTCAAAACTCTGTAAAATTACAAACAATGTATGGAAATTAACAACTCGGCTGTTATTTTATGAAAAATTAGTAATTCACATATTTTTTAAAGAAAATTTACTGTATTTTTATACAGTATTTTTTCTGTTTTCTTAAATTACAAACAAATGTATGTAAAATTACAAAAAATAAACTGATTATTAAACAGTAACAAAATAGTTAAATGATAAAACAGTCAAATGAATGGCAGACAAAAAACCCTGTAGAATTAAATTAAAATATCCTAATTTAAATACATCGAAAAACACTGTTATTTTACAGGTATTTCCTGAATTATTACAATCAAATACCTTCACTGTAAAAAAAAAATCCTTAAAAAATGGTCAATGACTGGCAGCAGTGGCTGCCAAACAAAAACCACAAAATTAAAGTAAAATATTCTAATTTAAATAAAGTGCAAAAAACTTTTAAAATTCTTTTATTTTACAGGTATTTCCTGATTTGATTCAAATGACTGGCAACAGCAGAACATTAAACACTAACAGATCTCTCAAGATCTCAGCATCTTCACTTATTACAGTCCAGACTTTATTTCTTTTATACAAAGGTTCTTACTGAGAATTAACAAAGATTTAGATGTTGTTGTTTTATTTAAAAAAAAAAAAGTTTGTTGTCACCATTATGGAGGTAAGCGTTTGCTTTAGTTGGGCTCTTGACCCTTGACTTTGTACATGTTAGTTTTTCTGTGACTGCTTTAGCTGTGTATTTCTGATGTACGCATCAATAATCAACATATGAATCTCAACAATGGTGACAATCAATGAAGCTTTTTTGTGACGTTCAGAGTTGATCTATTTTTATTTTTTATTTTTTTTCGTCACCATTGTTGAGATTCATACACTGATTCTTGATGTCTGTGTGAGTCTGATTGACCTTGACACAACATTTTTGGCATAATGATTTAATAAAATTGTTTATAGAATGGTGATTTCAAACTTTATTATTTTATTCAATCAACATCTAATCATCGACTAACATCATCGCTGATAATTCTTAATAAGAGCTTTAATGTGAAATAAAGTCCGGATTATAATAAGTGAAGATGCTGAGACCTGTTAGTGATTCATGTTCTGTTGGGATTTAAAGGGTTTCTGTATCATCTGTTTTGTGGGTCACCATTGAGCTGGAGAGTAGAGCCTGTGCTTCAGTCCAAGATGAGTCAGAAAACATCAGTGTTATACTGCATATCACTTTATTTCAGAGGCAATAACATATAGTTGTATTAATTCATTCATGTGTGCTCTTTCTGGTTAAATACCAGAGATTCACGTTTTACAGTGAGTGTGTTTTATTAGTAACGATTCAGGATATACATGTAAAACAACAGTGTTTTTTCTGTAAGAGTGTTTTGCGCTTTATTTAAATTAGGATATTTTACATTTATTTTACAGACTTTGATTGGCAGCCGTTGCTGAAAGTCATTTGACAGTTTTTTTTTTTTTTTTTTAAAGATTGTTTTGCAGTGAAGGTGTTTTATTGTAATAATTCAGGGAATACCTGTAAAATAAGTTTTTCTGTAGAAAAACTGTAATGAAAATTTCTGTTAAAGTTTTTTACACTTTATTTAAATTAGAATATTTTACTTTAATTTTAAGGTTTTTGTTTGGCAGCCATAGCTGACAGTCATTAACCATTTTTTTACGATTATTTTTTTTTTACAGTGTGTATATATATATATATAGAGAGAGAGAGCAAAGTTACACTATAATGTAATATATGTAGCCTACATTTAAATATACTTGGTGCTTTGTTATCTTGGCATTAAATTACAGAGAATAGTTAACGCTGTGTAAGCGCTTCTAATACATCGGCTGAGGGAGTGACAGCAAAATTGACATCTTTCTCCCTTCTGACCAAAATAATCAAAATAATTCAATCCTGATTTGTCACTGACCTTTATTTGACTTGTCTTCTGTAGCTTGTAAATGTTGGATGTTTGGCACACCTGTGTAATGATCAAGCCTCAGTTTGTAGCTGATCCAAACTGCAACATCTTGACCAGAGATGAACATTCCAGATGCTTATTTCATGAACCTTGTCTTTCATCCATATTCACTCAAATTATTCCAAAACATTGTGCATCTGTGGTGTGCTCGCTTGTTTGTTATTTATGCAAATGTATTTCTCATCAGACAAAACACCTTTTTTGATCTACGAGGACATACAGAGAAGCACGGGTTTAGTAATACCTTTAATTCTGAAGGTAAGGCCTAAAAAAAATCTGTCAGGGGACTTCACGCAATCATCGCGTTTCTTTAATCTGATCCATCATGAGAAAGATGCAAATGCGATTCAAGTTCAGTGACTTTCTCGCACCGCTGAATGTCAAATCTTAGATTAAAGAGACTTGGCTCATTTGGTTGTGTAACACAAGGGAGCTTGAGCAATCAGAGAAAACCAAATGCGTTTTTCCTTTCATTTTCTGTTGAATGAATTCAGCAGATGCAACACTAGAAAGATGTGTGCTTTTATAAATAAACATTCATTTCAGAAAAACACGTACATGGACATTCAATGTCAGTTGCTGAGGATTTATCAGGGCAAACTTTAAATAATCATTTCTAATGCAGAAGACTACAATTTCCAAAGTTCTGTATGCATATATCATGCCCATAACGATTAATCATGGGTAAAGAAATAAGCAGATTGCACATTGTGCCTCTTATACAGTTGAGCATATTTGGAGGAAGAAGATATTCAAGAAGCCAAGACAGTTAGCCCGTGGCAAAATATTCCATTACAGCTGGATAAATCGGGGCATTAATGCATTATTGAGGTGGTATTCGGAGGCTGTTTTTAATTTCAGATGGAAGATTCACCTTCGCATCCTCAGCTAATGGTGCATCAAGTATTAAAATTTGCAGCTACGCTTAGATCAAAGAGCCGTCAAAATGACAGACTTGAGCCCCAGTGCTGAGACTTGTTGCGGTAAACACCTCTGCAAGGTGAGGTGAAAATTCTTTGACAGATGTATGACCCAGACTAAGCCGTTTAAGTAATTCACCCTTATAAGTACCACTTAAAGATTTAGACGGAAATGAATATTTTTCAAATAAATCTCAGCTAATTCCTCACAAAGCCTTTTAGCTTACCTTAAAAGAATAGTTCACCTAAAACAGAAATATCTTTCATTTACTCACCCTCATGTCATTCCAAACCGGTATGACTTTCTTTCAACAATGAAAGTCCCCGCTAGAAATTTTACGTTCCCAGAACATTCTCAGAACGTCCCCACTGGTGTTAAGGACGTTGCCTAGTAACGTTCCCAGTACGTTCAGAGACGGTCACGATGTGGAGTTCTTTTAAGGTTTGGGGGACGTTATTTGGCTGACCTTCACAGAACATTCAAGACGTTCTCTGAACGTTTAGGGAACCATATTTTATTTGGAAATGTTCTCAGAATGTCCCTGCTGCCCTTGTCAAAAAATTGAATTGAAAATTAGAGCTAAATTGACAAACAAAAGTGGCTGTTCAAACAAAAACATTTTTTTCTTAAATGTCTTACAAAAAAAAGCTCTTTACAGGTATTTCCTGGATTAATATTATGAAACCTTTTCTTTAAAAATCTCTTGTAGTAAATCATTAGCTGACAACAGCACATGCATGAGCTAATGTAACTGTTGTATCACTGCATCAGCAACTACACAGTTACTGTCTTTAAATAAAGCAACATGCAGCAGAACATCAGTGTTTCTGGATCATCACTGACTGAAGCACAGGCTCTACTCTCCAGCACAATGGTGACCTCACAGAACTCAGATAACAGAAACAACATTAAACACTAACAGATCTCTCTAGATCTCTGCATCTTCACTTACTACAAACCACTCTGACTGTTTATTTCATATAAATCTTCTTAATGAGGTATTGATGTTTTATTAAAATGTACAAATGTCACCGTTACGGAGGTAAGCGCTTGCTTTAGTTGGGCTAAAGTGGATATGGTTGCTCATGATGATTTTATCATCATACAGTGCCTTATTCACTGATCTCTGTGCGTTGTATTTCTTTCGTGTTGTAGTTCTACAATAATGCATAAAAACCTGTCCTGCTTTGATATTTTGAAAGTTTCTTTCATTGTGCAGAAATTAATCAGACAGGATCATACAGATTCACACAGACATCAACATTCTGCCTATGAACCTCAACAATGGTGACAAAATTTTCAGATAAATAGATTCTATGAGCATCACAAAACAAGCTACTAAAGTCACAAAAAATATATTTTTTTATTTTCACCATTGTTGAGGTTCATACGTTGATTCATGATATCTGTGTGAGTCTAAAAGACACTGCTCAAAACTCTGTATAATGAATAAAAAATAAAAACAAGCAGTTAACTAATGCAAAACTAACAGTTAATACACTCAGAGTTTAGTCTCTGGCGAGGACCAGTGAATCACGATCACTAAACAACTGAACTCATCTGATCAGACTTTCTCTTGCAATTTTTGCTATAACAACCATGTTTTGATAACAGAATTAAAGCAGCCAGAGAAAAGCTAATGTTAAAATGTCAAGAATCAAGAGCTCATCTAAAGCAAACGCTCACCTCAATAACAGTGACTTCAAACTTTATTATTTTCTATAAAACACCCACGCAGGGGGACTTTAACAGAACGTTCCGACATGGTCCTCTGTTGGTCATTTAATAACGTTCCCGATATGAGTTTAGGGCACGTTCTATTTTGGTTATTTTACAACGTCCTTTGGGGACGTTCTGAGAATGTTCTGGGAACATAAAATTTCTAGCGGGGATAACCTGTCACCTAGTAACGTTCCCAGCGTTCAGAGATGGTCACGATGTGGAGTTCTTTAAGGGCTGGGGAACATTATTTGGTGGACCTTCAGGGAACATTCAGGATGTTTTGGGAATGTTTAGGGGACTATTACTATAGGACGTTCTGATAATTTCCCAAATGTCCTCTTTGTAACGTTCTTGTGTGACCATAAAATAACCAAAATAGAATGTCCCCCATCGTGTGTCGCTTCATAACATTAAGGTTGAACCACTGTAGTCACATGAACTGTTTTAAATATGTCTTTAGTACCTTTCTAGGCTCTGGAAATGCCATGACGCCAAACCCCCTCATGGAAGAAGAAAGCCGTTGTGTTTACAACTGTGACAATGAGTGCTTACCAGGATCAACTAAACGCTGGATTTTCAAAAGTATTTGAAGTTCGCAGCTCCATGGTCGCAGAATGAATAATTTGCATGCTGGTCTGTTGTTGTAGAGACATCAACTTTACATTGACACGGAACAAGATGAACTGTGATTGGTTGCCTTACATGTCAGTCAAACGTCCTCTTGGGTGGTCCTTGGCCAATGAAAGCTGTGATAGAGTGAGAAGGTCTGGCTACGCGAGACTACATGGTCTCTAACTTTCCTGCTCTTGGCAGGGGATAATTTAGAGATAATTTCTATAGAAACAATATGATACATTTTACACAGATTTGATTAATACCACAATTCAAGAAATGGAAAACCATTCATGCTGATACCAAGCACTCCATGCTTCCTATTATACCAATAATATAGTTTCTAAAAAGGAAATATTCTAAAGGACATGAGTGATTGCAACATGATATTTAAAAGTGTGGGTTGCAGACATGACATAGATTTATGCAATGAAATGACATTTGATTATAAGCCCCCTTAGCATTGTTTTGGAATGGTCTGATGCATTTTGATATTTAAAGATAATCTCTGTGCCATTCAGATTCAGTGAGTTCAGTCTTGTGTCTTAGATAAGAAGAGGTCAGAAAAAGGTTTCAAAAAGAGGTCTGTTTTAGGTCTCTGTCTAGGGAATCGCCCCCCTTTGGCGTTAACTTGTGATTGTCCTTGTGAGACTCAAGAAGTGCCATCTCCAAACCCATTTGTCTTGGTTAAACTGCCTAACCGTTGACATGTTAATGGTTCTTTCTCTTGTTGCTATAGAGGAGTTAGTTAGTCTGGCGCCACACATAACAAGATCTTCTGATTTTATGGTCCTGAGTGTTGATTTGGAATTCGGCTCTTTTCGCAATTTGTACGAGAATCTCTGTCTGATTCGATCTCAGTTCCTACACTTGGCTCTGACAAATATCCAGATTTCTGTTTGTCACACAAATTTATTGTATGGCTTCAGAAGACTTGGTCCACCATAGCAGAAATTATTTTTGTGTAGTCCACTTTTGGTGTTTATCTTCACACGCTCTATAAATGTGCACAGAATTTGTGGTAATGCTTCACAAAAACATATCACTTATGTAACTGAAAATGGAGTTCCACACCACTGACAAGTTCAAAAAACATCTAAAAAGTAGTTTTAATGTATCTACTGTAAGAGATGTTGTCATTTTCTTATTATCGGTTCTAGGACAAGAACCTTTAATGCCCGAAGGATTAACATTCCATTAAGATAAAGGTGGTTTGTAGAGGAAGCTGTGGGAGTGTATTCACAAAGAATACAATGACTTCAGACAGATTCCATATGCTTGTTACACTATCTGGAATGGAAAGTGAAGGGACAGATGTTGTCTGGAATCATTTGGGGATCCGACTTCATCAAAGAGTTTGAGAACTCTCACGGAATTCCAAAACAGCCCGTGAACTCACAATACATTTCTTGCCTTAAGTGTGTTACATGAGCGTGTCTGACTAAATGTGCTGATAAATTTTGGTGTATTATTGACATTTCTGGGTCATTTTATTTTAGCAAGAAGTGACAGAGCCATATGCCTTCTGAAGGATGTGAACTGTTGTGTGGAATATATAGTCAAGTCATCGGTATGATAATTCAGATCTTTTAGAAAAGACAAAATATTATTAAATACTGTATAACACTGGATCGATATTAGATATCTCTGATGTTTCAGGAGAGCCACATAACCTTTTGAAACTAATATAAAACTACAACGAGACATACAGAATGATACAAAATAATGGCTGGTAATAGACTTCAATTTCCTACTTCTTCACACATGATTGCTTTTATCTTTATGAATATATATTCTGTATATCTAAATTAAAATCACTGGGATAATGTTATAATCTGTATATCAGAAGAACATTTTCTTATCTGGAATCATCAATGTGCCTCCATCTATACATAGTCTGCTGAATATTACTTTCAGAGGGCATCCGCCAAGGTCTCGTGTCATGGGATAGAACATCGGCAAAAGCCCAATTATGAGGCTGAATATGAGTTTGTAAGAATAATGGACCTGTACCACATTAACTGAGACCTTTCTGGTCATCTGTCACTCTCTGTTAATTAACATTGGAAAAGTATTCATTTTAGGGACTAGGCCCATTTCTTACGCATGCATATTCATGGACTTGTGATATGCTTGCACGCCATAAGTATTTATGCATCTGCAGTTATGTAATTCAGACAAACTAACACATAATGATAATGAACTCCTGACTGCCCACTGTTTACCAGAAGGTAAAAAATAGTGATAAATATGCAGTTTTTTGGCTGATAAATCACCACCGCTGATGGTGGTAACTGATCAAAAAGTTTCACATTAATTTCCATGTTGGGCATATGTTGAATATTTAGCACTTCCATCTGCTCCAAAGACAAGCAAGTGTATAGTCATACATAAATGTATGAACCCCCCACCCCCTTCATCTCTAACCTGTGGCAGAGAAGACTGGAAATATGATATGTATAAGCTTTAATCATGTAGTATATCTGAATAACATTCAACAAATTTGATGAGATCCAAATACTGTGAGAAATTACAAGCTATTTATAATCTCTTGGAAACCAGCAAAAAGGACCATTTTACTTCATTAGTGTTTTGAAAAACATATGAATATAAAAGCATAAAAAGCATATGCAGCAGTTTTTTGAGCTATAAGCCTCAACTTTAAATAAATATACACTAAACTTTGCACATAGTTTCTCAACTGTGTTATAAAAGATATTACAGCATGATTTGTTAAAAAAAAAAAAATAATTAAAAAGATTACAAAATAACACTAATAATAATAATAATAATAATAATACATGTTTTTGTCTTGAAAAATAAATTAATAAATAAATAAAATACAAATACAAATAATAATAATTACAAAATTATCCAAACAACAACAATAATAAAATATTATAATATTAAATTTGTATTAATATTTTGAATTAGTTTTTTTTTTAGTAACTAAGTTTGTGTCTATAGTTTTTATAAATTTTTATTCTGTTTTAGTTTTAGTTATTTTAGCACATGAAGTTAAACTAAATTAAAATGTGAAATGTTGCTTTGGCAAGCTGCAATAAAAAGTTTAATGTTCTTTTTATTTAATTTTATTTTATTTCAGTCAACATTTATTTTAGCATCACATTTTTATAGTTTTAGTTTTAGTTTCAGTCAACTATAATAACCCTGCTACAAAGTAAACTAAATAACTAAAAATAAATAGCTACAGTGTAAAATTTCTTCAGTTTTGTCAAAGTGTAAGAGTACACAAGCATATCGATGGCTTCAAAACCAGACATGAACTAAAAGCCACAAATCTTCGATTTTGATGTCACGAGGGTCTTTAAACCATGACAGGAAGCCCCTCACATCATCAAGTGTGTCACAACGGCAACACAAAGATTAATGAGATTTTGATTGTTTTTTAAAATCAATTATACATTAGGACCCCAGCCAGAATTGCAACACGTCCTGCGAGTCATTGTTTGAGTTAAAGTCTTTTCTTTACCTCTTTCATTTTCAGTAACCCCATAAGACTCAAGCGCTTATGTTTAGAGATAGTGAGATGTAAAGTGTACCGTGATCCGCTCTCAAGGTTGAAGGTGATAGAATAATAGACAGAGAGGAGAAAGAGAGAGAGAGAGAGAGAGGGGCGAGAGGGAAAGATGGAGGAGTAGATTGGATGTGAAAGGTAAATAGCAATTGCGTGAGTGTATGAGAGAGAAAAAGAGAGAATGAGTATATGTGGGTAGGAGAAAGAGGGAAGGACAGGTTGAGAGATTAATCTAACCTATGGCGTAATGAGGCCTCGGTCTGGCTGCCTTCCTCCGCCGATGGAGAAAAATCGACTGTATTTATGCCAACTTGCCATCTAGCATGTCTATTCCATGTCCAAGTCCCATCAGCCAGCTGTACCCCCGCCCCCAAAAATATAAAATAATGAAATAAACTTTAACGGAGGGAAGCCCTATTAACTGACAGAGTACTTTCTTACCCTGGCGAGAGCGATCTCGTGGGTCGAGTTCTGAAATGCCAATGTGCAATGACAATGCTGCCAACTTCCCTGACAAGGGTCTTTTATCAAGCTCTGTGGAAAGCCAGGTCCCAATCACTTCATTCCTGGAGCGAGAAAGAGAGTAAGCAACAGAGAAAATACAGATAGAAAATCCAACATCCACCCACATAGACTCTACTTACTTCCTGTTGATGTGGATTTCAGTTGATGTCGTGTTAGACAGAGTGTGACTTTTTCTGGTAGCAATTACCTGTTGAGGTTTGTCTCCACAACCTATATCTTAAAACGTTTTTTAAACCAAAAACTGAGGTTTTGTGATGTATTTGAGATATGTAAATATACAATAAAGTTATAAATATTGGCAGTATATGTTTTGTCACTGTTCCTTAAAGTTCTCCAGTAACCTACTGTTTTATGGTTACTTTGGGTTGCAGGCGTCTATTTAACACATTCTGACTAACTTGTAATTAATTTTTAATGGTTAAAAGCACAATTTGTAAGATCTTTGGATTAAAATATCCAAAAACCACTAGAACAGTGTTATATATTTTGTTGACTTGTGTACTTAAATGATCCCAAATGTTTCCAAGAATGTTTAAATCCAGAGAAATAAGCTATTTTAACCAGGACACGGACCATGTCCGTGCATCACCTATCAATGAAACCATACCCGCGTTACCCTCAATTTTTTTATTTTGTAGAAACCATGGAAACACCAAAGACACTTTAATATATTATGTGTTTTATTAGACAGGTGAGCAACTGTTTGGATACATTCATAGACAGAAAACTAATTGTTATAAAGCTCAACACAGTAAGTCTTATTGTTTAAACCCCGTTTTTTTTATTTACCGCGAGTGCCATGTTTTACCATGCCTATTATCGATCTAGCTTACTGCAGTGTACAACGTGTCTCATAGTAGCTGCCGAGCGAATGCACAGAGTAGCATTATAACAATTTCAACTAACTAACAACTTTTTTTTTTCTAACGGCTGTAGACGTGAAGACAACACCTCCCATGATTCCACTAAATCAAGGCGCTTTTGTTTTGAATAAGCGACCTCTAGCGGCAAAACTACATAGTGTGCCTTTAACGGTTACAGAAACATTTGAAAACACTGCTGTATATATGAACTCACCATCAACAGCAATAGGTACAGCTGTTCACCTGCTCATTAAAGCAAATATATTTAATCAGCCAATTACATGGCAGCAACTCATCTAATTTTGAAAGCTGCGTCCTCTGGAGGACGCATTTGTCGGCCGCATACGACATTGAGGCGGTGTCATTTAAGAGAAATAACCGTTAGATTGCAAAGTAAGAAATAAATTATAGTATTTTATACCTCACAAGGAATAACGGTCAATTTGATTACAGTTGCTTTTCTTAAATAAGCAGCCGACAAATCTGCAGCAACTGAGCAATGCTATCATTTCAAAATGGACCAAAATCTCTAAGGAATGTTTTCAGCACCTTGTTGAATCTGTCACGAATAATTAAGACAGTTCTGAAGGCAAAAGGGGGTGCAACCTTATACTAGCAAGGTGTACCTAATAACGTGGCCAGTAAACTTAAACTTTAAAAAAATGAAACAAAATAAGTTTAAATTGAAGTACTAAAATGACAAAAAAATAAAATAAATAGAAATATAAAACAACAACAACAACAAAAACAAAATAACACTAGATTCTACTTTTTAACACTATTTGCATAATTTGACAAAATTACATCTTGATTGGAAACGACACATAATAAAACATTCTGCTGTGACAGTTGTCTTGATTTCCTTTTTCTTCAAACATCATATTTAATCTCAAGCATAGTTTTGGTTGACTGTTGTACCCATGGTAACAATCTACACTTTCTTTAGAAAAAACATTATTAGAGTCAAAATTGTTGGTCATGGTGCAAATTACTTCAAAACCTAGCAACAGTCGTAACTGGAATGAAAAATGTATATAAATCAATTTATTAAACAGTTCATTATTATTTCACTCTTTATATCATAATAGTTTTATAAATATACAGTTTTTAAGATGGATTTTCAAGTAAAACAATAAAATGTACACACACACAAAGTCATTTGAAAAGTACACGACTAATATGACTTTCAAACAAATCAATAGAAATCACATAAATAATCGCTGTAGTTAAAGAAACATCACTGGCCTAAAGCTTTGACGAAAGTGTTTGTTTCTCTGTGTGTGTGTGTCCCATATATTCAAGGCTACAAACTAAAATGCCCGAGCTAGTGATAATTAATGCAACACCAGAGGGAGTATCTTTCATACAGTATATCATAGTTTGATTACTGAACTCACAAATCCTCTGCCGTTGGGAGAATTTATGTATTTACGGGCCCAGAGAGCTGTATGGGAACTCAGCCTTGGGCTAAATTTAGATCCCTTCATCCACACATAAACAGCAACTATCAATTACGCTGTATCAGAGTGAAGACATCCACCTGTCATTCCACATAAGAATTCCCCAGTCAGTCGGTGAAGGACACCTTGTGCGTGCATGTGTGTTTTCAGATCAGTGAATCAGACCAAATTTACACTAAATCTGCGCTCTGATTCGCTGCCGCACAAGAAGTTGTTTTCCTCCCTGGAACAGTAGTCATTTTTAGAAAGGACTAAACAAATTCATTTCGCCCTCTTTCGCAGATCTAACCAGCAAACATGTCAGGCAGTCGCACAGCTCCAAATACCCACGGCACCTTTGTGCCTCTGTTTATAGAACGACTTGAGAGGCCTGTGATAGCATTATAAGTTTTTGCCTAAGGTTTTCCTTGTGTATTTGCACAATTTGCCTCAAGCACACACCAGCTGTGCACATTTTGCCTAAAGACACTAATGACAACAAAATACCATTAGAAACCGAGGATCCGCCACTGTAGTGTGAACCTTGAACTTATGATTCTGAAAATATCACAGACTGGAAACTGTATCTGATGTACAAAAATACATTTATTTGAAACGATTCCAAAATGACAGTAGTTGTCCATAGAAATATTGAAATAAAGATGTAACAATAACCATGAGTCATGCAGCTGTAGATTTTGTGCGACGGGAGATAAGTATTACAATTATTTGTTTGTCAAAACATTACTGGTTTTCTATCACACATAAATCGTATGGCAAGTATCTTTTCAACCAGCTTCATTTTGCTTTAATCTTTACAGTGTTGTTATTGTTACAAAGTTATGATTTATATCACAAAGAGAGTGTCAGAAGAGCAAATAAAATCTGATGAATATGATACAACTCCACTGAATGAGGGAGAGAGGGTTCATTAGCACAGAATGGCAATAAATAAATAAGCTAAAAGAACAAAAATAGTTGTTAAACCTCAGCAAGTACTTTTTTACAGATATTCTTACTAACCTAGATGGCAAGTGCTCGGATCTCCAGACTAACCATAACTTTTACACTGAAGGCTGTAAGAATATGCATGATGAAACACAATCACAGCCAATCAGAACATGCTCTTGTTTGACATATAGTTGTGGAGCGGAATTTTGAAACAATAAGATTTATGAGTGCAGATGCAGTTTAAGTTGGCTACATATGTCATATATACACCATATTTGGTATTGTGAAATTGTTCAAAATTAATAGATAGATCTGCAAATTTGAAAGAAATTTTTAAGAAAACATTGTCAACCTGAGCGGGATTCGAAACCGGCGTCTCCGGCATGGGAGGCGAACGTGCTAACAAGGACGCTATAGGACACAGTTTCTAGTTGCTAGTGCACCTCTTGAGATCAGGGGAGTGAGGTTTACTAACTCAGCTGCTCCGAGTGGGATTAGAAACTGGCGTCTCTGGCATGGGAGGCAACGCGCTAACAAGGAGGCTAAAGACCGCAGTCTCTAGTGCCTCTTGAGATCAGGGGAGTGAGGTTTACTCTCACAGCTCTTACTGGCCTACATTACACTCACCCCCCTAAACTTCACTCCTCCATGTCACGGCACCAAATCTAACTGGTCCTACTCTACTCGCTCTGAGCGGGATTCAAAACCAGCTTCTCCGGCATGGGAGGTGAGAGCGCTAACTAGGACACTAAAGACGGCAGTCTCTAGCACCTCTTCGAGGCCAGGGGAGTGAGGTTAACTCACTCAGCTCTTAATAGCCTTTGTTACACTCACCCCCCTAAACCTCACTCCTCCAGGTCAGGGCACCAAATGCAACCGGTCCTACTCGACCCGCTCCGGGCGGGATTCGAAACCAGAGTCTCTGGCATGGGAGGCAAGCGTGCTAACAAGGACGCTAAAGACTACAGTCTCTAGCTCCTCTTGAGATCAGGGGAGTGAGGTTTACTCACACAGCTCTTACTGGCCTATGTTACACTCACCCCCCTAAACCTCACTACTCCGGGCCACGGCACCAAATCTAACTGGTCCTACTCTACTCGCTCTGAGCGGGATTCAAAACCAGCTTCTCCGGCATGGGAGGCGAGCGCGCTAACAAGGACACGTAAGACAGCAGTCTCTAGCACCTCTTCGAGGCCAGGGGAGTGAGGTTAACTCACTCAGCTCTTAATGGCCTATGTTACACTCACCCCCCTAAACCTCACTCCTCCAGGTCACAGCACCAAATGCACCCGGTCCTACTCAACCCGCTCCGAGCGGGATTCGAAACCAGAGTCTCTGGCTTGGGAGGCGAGCATGCCAACAAGGACACTAAAGACGGCAGTCTCTAGCTCCTCTTGAGATCAGGGGAGTGAGGTTTACTCACACAGCTCTTACTGGCCTATGTTACATGAGGACAAAAATTATTTAACTGAGGAAAAACTAGCTTTATCTCTTGTAGATCTTCTACTTTGGGCCTTGTAAGGACACATAGATTTAGATGAGTGGAGGACTAAAGATATGAGTAACAATGAATAAAAAAAAATCAGTGTCACTATTAGAGTGAGACAACAACTGTGAGTTGTAGAGATAAAGCAGCACACTGAGACAAACTAGCGAGTGTTAATGAGAGAATGTGCGACAGGATGGTAAAGTACCAGCTTTCCCCCATTCCCTCAGCTCAAGGCCTGTGCTACTGTAATTGCATGCTGACTTCAGCACACTGTAGAGCCTCTGAGAAGTCAAGATTAAGGGTAAAACACTGTTTCATGTCACACTGCTTTGGACTTCACAGACATCATGCATTAAATGAGTCTCTGTGGCCCGTTTTAAGTTTCTTTATGGAGGAAGCGTGTTAAGCATTACCAGCGTGCCTGTTTGCATCTGTGGAGACTATACTCACGTTTACAAATGCAAAGCTGTTTTAAGCAGCTCTAGAGCTACATCTCTTTAATACACACACACACACACACACACTACCGTTCAAAAGTTTGGGGTTGTAATATTTTTAAAATAAGTATCTTATGCTCATCAAGACGGCATTTATTTGGCTAAAACAGCAATATCATGATATATTATTACAATTTATACACTATGGAAGCTTGTTTTCACCACTGAATAAAACAAGTAATTGCGACTTCTCACAATTCTGACTATTTCTCGCAAAAACTTTTTTTTTTTTCAATTCTTTTTTCCTCAGAATTGGACTTTATAACTTGCAATTGTGAGTTTATATCTCACAATAATGAGAAAAGATATAAAGTCAGAATTTTGAGATAAAAAGTCGCAATTATATTTTAAATTTTTTTATTTGGTGGCGGAAACAAGCTTATATAATATACTGTATATATTAAAATGCAATTTATTCCTGTGATCAAAGCTGAATTTTCAGCATCATTACTTCAGTTTTCAGTGTCACATGATCCTTCAGAAATCATTCTAATATGCTGATTTGCTGCTCAAGTTACATTTCTTATTATTATCAATGTCAAAAAAGTTGTGCTGCTTTAATATTCTTGAGGAAACCATAACATTTTTTTCAGGATTCTTGGTGAATAATAAAAAAAAAAAATTCACTCTCACATTTGATCAATTTAATGCATTTTTGCTAAATAAAAACATTAATTTAAAAAATCTTACTGACATTGAACTTTTGAACAATAGTGAATATGTTTAAAACTTATATTTTTGAATTCACTTCTGTGAGATACCTCAGATATTATGGTGAAACAGAAGTTGGTGTGTCAGGTTCTTCTAGAAGTTCTATATTCGAAACATGAGGTCATACAGGATTGAAATCAGAACATACTGTGGTACATGTTGAGGTTGTGGTTAGTCTGGATGGCATATCAGTAAACTTTGAGTCTGAGATGATCAAAATACACAGAATAATATGAGATTTGTTCCAAAAACCTAGTCAGCTGCCTAGGTAGGTAGCATTTTAAGGCATCATAGTGCTCCCAACACAAAGACTAAAAGGTGTAATCCTAAAACACCCTTTTTTGGGACAAATTCTGAGGCATCACTGCATCATCATGGAGAAGGCAATCCCATAATGCATTAAGAAAGAATGCCTGATGGCAAAATATTGATTATACATATAAACAATTCAACTCTTAGTCTTAGTTTACTCAATATTTGTTGTGCTATATATTTTTACCATATTATCAGAGTATCACACTCTTATCTTAGCAACATGCTAACAGCAAACTCCATTGAAATCAATTATGACTCAAGTCTCTTCATGTGAGGAGCACTATTTTATGACACACACTACTGCTGCCTAGTTCCAAAACAGAGGTTTTGTTTAAATTAGGATGCTACCTTTGAAGACAGCAAGGCAGCTCACTAAGTTAAAACAGAACATTAATGTACAGAGCATGCATTAATTAAAATTATTATTAAAAAAAAGGGGGCAAATTATTTCTTCACCAATTCAGCACTAGTTAAAGAGAAATACTGAGGCATCTAACCATTTTGATTTTTAGTACATAATAATTTACTTGTTCATTTTTAAGAATAAATTACATCTGATTGTTCTGTTTAAGAACTCTAACGAAAAAATACTCTTTGAATAGAGTTTTGCACTCATAAAGTATAGATTATACATGGAAATCATAAAGCACAATGTTTTGGTTTGTAATATGTCACTACTTGAGTAGAACAGGAATGAATTGCTCGGGAAGTCATTTTGGCCAACTTCCCTTATATTCTGATATATTGCTATACATTTACATTCACAATGGAATCTAAGAAACCACCTGCTTATTCATGAATTATATTCATTTTGTGTGAAACGGGCAATCAACTCCAATACAAAATGTCTAACCATATACTGAAAACTGCTCTCTATAGGATCAACTTTGAGGTCAAAATCCAAAATGGCAACACTGAAGCATATGCAATACATCTTTACTATTTTTTCATGTACAATGCATGAATTAAAACAAAAACAAAACAAAAAACAACATTATTTACAGTGCTGGCTTATTTACAGCACATCAATAAATCACTGTTTCAATTCGTAAAACACCCTCTTTCTGAAATGTATAGCAGACTGTGTCCAGTGAAGTCCAGTCTTCATTTCTATTATATTTACAGTATAAGGATATGAAATGAAAATACACTTGCTGTATATACAGAGAAATTAAAACTTGAGACCTATTGTACAGTTCAATGGTTTTTCAAACCCTGGGAGATGAGACACCTTAAAAATGTATGCAAAAGGAAAAAAAAAAAAGAAAAAAGAAAAGAAAAATGCACAACTCAATCATGTCAGTTTGTTAAACTGTTATAAATTAATTTCCAATTGTAAATGTCCAGCTATTATGATGAATACACATTATTAAAAAGGCATTCTTATTTGTAAGGCATTCACTTATGAAGCAAAATGATCATGTAACCCATTTTATCTACAAAAAATAAAGGCCAAATAACTATGAATGTAAAATAATCTCATGGAATGCGGACAGCACATTATATATATATGAGGAGCTTACAGGAACTTACATTTAGCTGAAGGTATGTTAATTTAATTTTAAGTTTTATAACATTTTCAACAAAGATACTGTATCAAGCTCTATTGTGTCTATGTTTGAATATCAAGAGATTTTATTCCACAAAACATTCTCAACGATTGATATTTCATGGACTTTTAAGTTTGAGCTCTGCCCCCAAAACAGCTAAGCTATAGAGAAGTGTTTTTTTAATAGTATTCTCGCTTTATAGAAGTACAAAAAGCTTGCCTTCAAATTGACATTTTATCACAGTGCTTTTGGGAAGGTATCTCACTTCTTCACTGAAAAAATTCACATTTTAGTTCATATCTTTTCGCCTTCAGACGAAGGCTAGATATGCGAGATAAATGTGTAATTAAAAGTTGAAATGTTTCAACAACTAACAATTTAGAAGATTGCAAAGCAGGATTGCTTGCATGAAGGCAAGGCTGTAATATAGAGAGGGATATAAACACTGTTGGCTTTTTTGCATGCCTCAGCTGCAATTTTGCTCCCTCAGTTCAAGTTATAACAAATATAAAAATGAGATGACCAACTGAAGAGATTAAAAACTTAAAAATTAAGTTAATATAGTCACTACAAGCACTCTTCACAACGTGTGAAAATCAGAACAAACTTGGCATAAGGTCTGACCCAACAAAATCACAATTTTTGAAACTAAAAGCCACTTTTTTCCCCACAATTTATGTCTATCTGAAAAACGGACTCAGATAATGCACAAAGGAAATGCACCGAGAGAGGTTTAGTGGCTTTTCCCCCCAACTTATGTGCATTGTTCTGCAATATTCAGAACGGACCGTTTGGAATTTTTAAAAAGTTGGTCAATTTTCCTAAGCATGTTTTCAGTGACTTGTACTGTAGTTAATTCTATTCTTATTTTCCACACAGATCGTAACAAACAAGACACCCATGCAAATCTGAGCTCCTTAGAAAACTATTAACAATGACAGTGTTTTGAAATTACAAAAAAAGCAAAGAAGGAAAACTGTCAACCTTTAAAATTGTGATTCCTCTGTACACATTTTTACAATACGCCTCCACCTTTTTTTTCCTGATGTTTTCAGACACTCGTGCAGTTGGGGATCTCCCTTGTGCTTTCACAGGTGTTGATCACTCCGCCTACTTGTCAAAAACACAGAAATGACACATTAGCCTTCAAAATTCAACAAATCAAAATGAACTATTTTCTTAACAAATGTTTAGAAGAAAAAAAATCCTGAATTTAATTTAAATAAGTTTCTCTACTTCAGAAACAACTTTTCTTCGATTTAACCCAGACCTCATTTTCACTATTTAATCAAACATCACTGGATAAAATCAAGCCTCGATATGATTTGAAGTTCAATATATGGCTTTGCTTTGAAATGCATGACCAAAAGCTAAATGCATAGCAAATGCCATTTCATGTTATCTCTAAATGCTTGATTATACACCCAACTATATATTAATCATCTATAAATGAACAGACTGGAAGTTTTCCTAGTATTAGACTCATTAAAAATTGATCCTGGTGAAGGCAAGCAAATGAATGTAAAGCAGGCAAGAAACTGAACCATTAAGTAAGAAATCAAGCAAAATATACAAATGTTTCTTCCCCCTATTAAACACCCACAGAAACAGTGGTGGGATTTATTTTCCGCATGGCACCGAATGTTGCATGTTTATTCATCACAGTTGTTGTTATCACACTGACCCCAATTTGACCCCTTTTATAGTTTAATCAGTGCTCTTTTATAATCACTGCTTAACAGCACCAATTAAATATTAATTTGCAGTTATTAAGCAATTACATGATCACAGAAGCATCCACTTGGGAAATAAGGACACTTGGGCCCAATGTAGATAGTTCTCATTAGCATGCATTATGTGTCAGATTATAAACTCTGCTGATTCCAAAGGGTGTTTTTGGTCTGATAGTTTTCACTGTGTAATTCGGAAAGCTGAAAGATTCATATTTTTAGTGAATAACAGAGTGTCACGGAAAACAGTAGTTTTATAAAAGCACACAGGTCTGTGACTCAAAAATTCCTGAGGCTAAAAAAACTTGTCCTTTCTTTTTTTCTTTTTCTTAAGAACTACTAAACCTAATAGTACTAGAAAAAGACAAGTAGTCAGAGATGTATCCTGAAAAAGTTGTAAAACTATAATGTAACTGTAAAAATAATGATATGATCGATAAGACATGGAAGCATACTTTTTACACTACTTTAACTCATCAAAACAATTTAAGCAATTTCAAGTTATGCAAGATACAACTCGATTTTTTAAAGTCAGCTTAATATAAGTTGAAATTTGAAGTTATCAGATAATTTGATTATAATTAAGGCAGTAACTGAACTTAAGTCTTTAAGTTGAAATAAGTGGAGTTTTTATTTACTGTACTATTGGTGTTATGTTTGCTAAGCCCCGCCTTAAAAAGTTAATGACCAACTTTTGCTAAGTGCCATATCATACAAGCTTTTGCTTTTTTCTAATGTACTGTACACTGAAGGAACTTTTGCTGCGTTTAGATAGTTTTAAATTAAATTTTACAGAAAGTTTTCAAGTCTACTAGTTGTTGCTTATTTTAGCCATTAGTCGACTAGTCGGATGTTTATGATATGAATTTAATTACTTAAATATATATGGAGTGGCGTGGTTTCAGTTTCAGGGCTGAGAAAGAATATTATATGTAACTGTTCTACATTACAGAGAAATAATAAATGAACAAAACAAGCCTTTAAAATATAAATTAAAGCTTGCCAAAGCACACCTGCAAAACTAATGATTGTGAATGTGTCCGAAAAAGAAAACAGCAAGGAGACTGTCTGAACATTTTAATAATTTATTTATAAACTAGTGTTTTCTGAGTCAGTGTCAGCTGCAAAGATGAAGTTGATGATGCTGACTCATCATCTACACAGTATAGTTGATGCGCCTATAGAGAGAAATTCATGTTAAGTTAAGCATGCAGCAAGCGCACTATACTTTAGCTTCCACGGACACTTGAATATGCCCCTAATAATAGCACACATTTATCTAGGTTAACGTTAGAGTGAGTGGCCATGTAAACATTAGGCTTCTAATATGTTTCAAATGATAAGCCATGTCTGAGGTAAATTAATAATAGTCAAACATTTGGATTTCCAGCCTGACATAATTACCACATGGACCAGCCGTGTTAACCATCTGTCCCTCACGGACAGCGTGACTTCGCC
>RJVU01037554.1:2431634-2442188 GCA_003731715.1 Anabarilius grahami | reverse complement strand
CAGACTAATTCAAATTTGGTCGACAAAGCCTCTTCACGTCAACTAATGTTTAGTATAAGGGCTTTTCACACAGCGCTTAACCCCGGGTTATTGTCGTTCTAAATATCGCTTTTAACCCTCGGTAAAAAGGGGCAGCCCTAATTAAATCATTTTGGTAACACTTTAGATTAGGGTACAATTCTCACTATTAACTAACTAATAACTACAAATTTTACCTCAATAAACTCCTAATTTTCTCAAAAGTTTTATCTTACACAAATCTTTTTAATTGGTTGATTTTCTAAGCATTTCACTCACGTTTGGCACGGGCCTCCAGCTCTTTCTCCATCAACTCACTCAGGGTGATTTTGGGTGTGGCCTCATTCTGGCCCACCGTATTGATCATCTCCTGCTCTTTCTCATGGTTCACCTCAGCGTAAATGTTAATCCAGGGGATTTTTCTGCAAGTTTTTGTTAGGAAAAAAAACATTGCGATTAAAAGGTGTAGTGTAATTTCTATGCACCACTAGCGGCACAACACGGAATTGCAATATGTTTTGTTTGAGCAGATATTCAGGAATCAAAATCATCTCAAATCAAATTACCAAAACAGAAAAATGTCAGTAAATATGTTTGAATATGCACCCATTTCAGCAGCAAATTGGCATAACACGCATGACAACACAAGGTGAGGGCTGTACACATGATAATTTGTTAATCTGCGATATAACAAGTTGGTAAATACTGTGTGACTGCAATCACAATCCTTCGTTGTATTCCTGAAATAATGATTGTTGAGTATATTTAATAACTTCTGGAGAAGAAGTTGCCCAGGCAATCAGAGGTAGTGAGAAGCAAAATACATTCGCCACTTGTCTTGATAACACTGCGGGACAACCCGGAACAAATCACAGAGATGTATTTGTAATTCCCCCAAATTTCATGGTGTGCTTTTCCAACACACAAACCACACTTTAATGTGTTTGCCATTTTCCCAGCTCACTTTTTATTTTTATGAATTAGAATACGTGTATTTTTTTCTTCTTCAAATTACTATTAATTTTGTGAGCTAATTGCTTTGTTTTTCCAAGTGTAACATTTCCATAAATATGCTTCCTTTTTAAATTACTTGGGGGTGGGAGGTGAAAAATTATATCCATTATTAATGATTGTTTCAACATTTCCCTGAGTCTTTTCCATTTGAATTATTTTGAGACCAAATAAATTATTCAAACCATTACAAAACAGTTTTCCAGTAGAGGAACCATGGCTGCATATTAAACAATCCATTGATATTTTCCTGCACTTTCACAAGAAGGTTTTTTCTACCATATGCAAACTAATAACTAGATCTCACAACTAGCATGAGTAAAAATAGCACTCCATGATGCAAAGGAAAGTCGCTCCTGATACCGTCACATCAAATTTTACTTTATACTTTATATATAGATAAACAGAAATGAAAACTATGGTGTTCAATGGCTGTAGTCCTGGTAAAAGGAATGAGTGATGTTTGTGTGGATGTACCTCTTAAATTTGTAGATGAGAAATACAGCTAAACCCAAAAACACCACCGACAGAAGCATCAGCATAGCAGAACTGCTGTGTCTTGGGATGGAGTCAACCAGAGGAGCTGTGACAAAGACAAACACAAGAGTTAATGCACACTTGCTCTTTTTATAAGAAAAAACTCATAAATCCTTTAGATCTTACTTCATATATACAATTCAATTGTTGGGTCAGTAAGATTTTTTTTTGTTTTTTTAAAGAAGTTCAAATTTTTTTGGGGCTGCCCCCTAATATTTGACTAACCGTTAGTCAACGAGAAGAGGCTTAGTCAAACAAAATTTTATTAATCGCTTAGTCGCAGAAAAAAAAATCCACAGGAAGTGGTGAAGCCACGCAGTCTGTGACGGACAGATCGTTAACGGCTGATCTATGTGGTACATCGGGCAGGACAGTACATCGGGAAGGCCATTTAAACGCTTGCCTATCATTCATCGACCTCAAATATGGCTCATCATCTGAAACATGTAAGCAGTAGCAACTTTACATGGCCGCTCGCTTTAACGTTACCCTAGAAAATATGGGCTATTCAAGTGTTTGTGCGAAAGCTGAATAGTGCAGCATGAAAGCTAACACGGAGGCGCCAGCGCAATCACTTGCACTTAAAATATTTCAGAATTTTTGGTCATACAGATAAGAGAAATACATCTTTTGAATCTGTGAAGAGTCTACATTTATTTGTGTGCACTCACAATAACAATAAAACGTGCTTTTGTAAAATAATGAAAGCAAATGGGGTACGCTTTCTGCCATCTCTCTCTGTTAGAATGAAAACTCCATGTACACTTGCCTCACAGATATGAAAAATATATCTATAGAAAGCGAAATGTCTATGTGACGAGCAGGGCGGGCGAGAGGGAATGGCGCGAGGCCGGTGACGCGAGTGTTAACGAGCATCAGCTGCGCGTTGCACCGTCTCGAATCTCTCACTGTCGTCGCTCCCCTTTTATGCTTCCAGAGCTCCTCCGTGAGAGATTCGAGACCGGTGCAACGCGCAGCTGGTGCTCGTTAACACGTACAACAGCTTGCGTCATCGGCCTCGTGCTGTTCCCTCACGGCTCTCGCCCGCCCTGCTCGTCACAGTCTACTTTTAAAAGAACCAATTAAAATGGAAAACAAATATTCTCAGGTTATGTAATCCGTATGAAACGTGCATATATGCGCATGCACTACTGTAGAGATGACAAGTCAGCATCATCAAGCTTTATGTGTGCGGTTGAGCGCTGATTAGGCTATGTAGGCATTAAAGACTCTTTATTATAATTATATGATTTATTAATAAACGTGCGATTAGTTGACAAATCGTTTAAAATGAAGTATTATTAGTCGACCAGAAAAATCTTTAGTCTAGGGCAGCCCTATAAAATTGACAGTAAAGACTTTAACATTGTTACTAAATATGTTTTTTTATTTCAAATAAATGCCATTCTTTTGAACTTTCTATACATCAAAGAATCCTAATCCTATCATGGTTTCTACAAAAATATTAAACACCACAACTGTTTTTGACATTGATAATAATACGAAATGTTTCCTGAGCAGCAGATCAGCATATTAGAATGATTTCTGAAGGATCATGTGACAATGAAGACTAATATTTTATGAAGAATAATATTTTATATAATATACATTTTTTAAACTGTACAATAGTTTTGTGGAATACTATTGCTTTACTGTATTTTGATCACATAAATGCAGCATTGGTGAGCATAAGAGACTTTGAAAAACATTTAAAAAAATTCTGACTGACCTCAAACATTTGAACGGTAGTGTATATATTTATATATATATATATATATATAAGGGGTGGGAATCTTTAGGCACCTCACGATCTGATCCGATTCCAAAACGATTCTTGATCCACTTTTTTTCTTATTAATTAATTAGTTTCGTAACCTTATTTTTTAATTATTTAATACATAGTCTAGTCTATGTAATTATAAGTACTTTTTAAATAATTACTAGTTTATTAAAATTGTATGTTAAGATTTTTAAATATAGGCTATAAACAGCTTCAACACATAAAAGAGAAAATGGAAACTAGCAGAATACGAAGCGAGCGGTTCATTCCTATGGAAGTTGAGCATCCTCAGGGTCGCGAGAGTGAAGCTCTACTTCCATAAGAATGAATTGAAAACGCTCGCTCTGCTCCGCGCTGGTGGACACGCACCGTAAGCACAAGCAGCGTCTTCTCGCAACTGCGGTTAAAAATAAGCTCAGAATCGATTCTGAAATTCTCAGAATCGATCCAGAATCGTTGAAGAGAGAATCGCAATGCATCGATTTTTTCTCCCACCCCTAATATATATATATATATATACTGGTCTGTCAGAGAGGGGAAGCTCATTTTCGGCCTACATCATAAAATTGTCTATTTATTTAAAAGTAAATTCTGCCCTACGTTCCTTTTCAAGAAAATGGTCTGTGACCCTGTCGTACCAACTAAGAGTCTTTTCAAGTAAAAAAATATTAAACTCTGTAAAACTGAAACAAGGAATGTGGTGTATAATTGTGTGAAATGTATGATGAAAATCAAGCAATTTCGCCAAGCAAATATCAAAGAAATAGGTTGCAGCAGTTTTTATTTCGACAGAACTTGAGAAATCCACGATGGGACTGAGCGCGAATAGCTTCAGTGATTCCTTATAGTACAGAATCGCTGTCAGTCAAAAGGAGATGCAGTCTTTCGACAGACCCTCCAATCATCACGCAGAAGCTCGGAGTCCGGGCCAGCCCACTCCCCATTCACCCCCAGAGACGCTGAGCGTCCGTGGGCGGGACATAATCGCAGCGTTTATCCAATGACCGTCTAGTTTCGAAGCGCTGAAAAAAAACGTTCAAAGCAGCCCCATTGAAGTCAATGGACGCTGGGCTTCAATAGGGAAATGCACTGTGACGCTGCGGGAATGTATGAGAAGGAAATCGAGTCAGCCGACCTGCTATATGTAACTGATTCTGAACGAACTCGTCTTTGAGATGAACGTTTTCTAACGCATTTTTAGTCAATAAAATGTTAATACAATAGTACATATTTGACCATTAATTTTGTGACATTATAAGGGAAGCCGAGCTTCCCTTGCAGTCTTAAAGAAATCGTCCCTGATATATATATATAATCTTTTATAACTTGTAATGTCACTTTACAATTTACTATATTACTGTCTAATATAATATATCACTTTAAAGCTCAAGTATGTCATTTTTGTGTCAATTTAAAAATACTTTCTCCTATTCAAACTTAATATTGAGAAAATAATTTGCTTTGAAAACATTGCTCTGTTTTAGCATCCCAACCCATCAACATTGTCTTGACCAGTGGTGTGAGTTTGGGTCTGGACTCTCTTGATTGTTTGACCAGTGGTGGAGAAATGACCTTCAAAACAAAACCTCCTGGTGACACTATAGTGACATAAAAACTACACACTTCAGCTTTAAAAAGACATACTTCTAAAACCGATTCAGTATCTATTTTCTCTGAGGATATGACACTTGATTCATATTAATGATAACCTATGAAAGTCAGAGCACTTATCAAGGGCAGATGATGTAAAATATTCAATTCTTTTGGCCTTACTTTTAAAAAACTTTCAACAGCACAATATTTGCAAGAGGATTCACAGCTAATTTTGTCCAATAACAATATTTTCTGAGCAATATGTATTTTAGAACAAAATGTACCAGTCTAAAAATGGCATTTCATGCAGAGCTAACACCGTTTATCACAAGTGAAACAAAGAACTGATCTTGAATCGCATCTCCTGTGACATAATTTCCACAAAAACCCCTTCCGCTCTCCCAGAAGGACTTCTGCCAGTTGTTGGCATCCCTTCAAAATCGTTCATGGGTGCTTTACACCCACTGGCTGTGACTATGCTGTTGAAAGACAGCCCCATGAATCCTCTGACCTTTCCGGAAGTATCTTGAACGCTTTCCAGAACTTTGGCTACAAAAACGAGAAAAGAACTGCGCCAAGGAGGCAGCCAATGTTTTGCTGTAAAAGCGGGTAATAGCACAGACCATGAGTCAAAGTAAGAGAGCCTCGATGCTATTATCGCTACAAGGAATAAGTAACCATTACCACGAGGCTGGCCTAGTTATGGCACAGAATAGTAAAGGAGCCAAATTATATAAATGTATGAATATAGGGTAAATTAGAATGAATTCAGTAAAAGCATACAGGACATATTTTTTAATTTGAGATTCTGGTTCCAATTCAGATTATTTATTCATTTGACCCATGTTTTATATGTGTTATTTTTTATTAGAATTTTTATTTTCATGCATGTTCCCTAGGAATCAAACGCATGACTGTTTCTATCGTTTTAATGAAGGCAATATATTTCTGTCATAATTTCAAGTTCACTCATTCATTCTGAGACATGCAGAACATGCAGACTTTATATTTAAACAGCAGTTTAGTAATCACAGATGGCCTCCATATTGCAATTTGAATTTGATTAATTGTACAACTCTAACTTTTGATTTATGAAACCAATTTGGTGGCATTCTTATACAGTATATCCCGTTTTAATGACTGGAATCCACAAATCCATCCATGATTTTCACCTCGCAGAAATCATAGGGCCCTATGTATTCTAGTTTAACTATGCAATTTCAGTTTCAATTTCAACAAATATTTCTCAGTGATTAAACAACACTAAAAAACAACACTATTAAATTAAATATGAATAATTAAATAATCATGCTATGAACAATGAGTCAGTAATTAAACTGATTTAATGACAATTATACTGACTTACAGTTCAGTGAGTGAGTCAAGAATCTCTGAATGATTCAATGAGTGAGTCGTTAGAACTGAACGTCAAGATTGAGATTATTCATGAGTGATTTTGAATAATAATAATAATAATGTTTTAATGTTATAATGTTTTGCAACAAGATCTGAATAAGATTTCCATTCCCATTGAAATCCCATCAGATTATTTAGACTTTTTTTTTTTGTTTTTTTCGAATTCAAAAACTGGCAAAATAAAATAAACAGACCAGAAAACCTAATTCTATTCAGGGGAGACTTTGTTTTTCTTCTTTGAAAGTGAGAAGATCTTGCAAGCCATGATTGCTGGAGAGCAATTATCCAATTATCTTCCATAAGGCTTTCGGCATCACTAGTGGAGCATAAAAGCCCAATCTTTCAACAATATATAGTGCTGACAAGCTTCTGGTCTCAAGAAAGCAATCAACGTAATTACCTAGACGAATGCAGGGAACAGTACATAGCACCCAACAGAGGCTAGAGAGGGAGATCAACTGAAATACCACTATGTAAGATAATCAAATATAAGCAGTTGCACATTTCAGTTATCAGCTAAATCATGCCGAAATAGCTACAAACAATATGTTTTTAACAGTTTGTTACCTAAAGTTAATTGCGTGATGTAAACGATGACCCTTGAGCCAGATTTCAACTCGAACTCCACCGAGATCTGATTCAATGCATTGACCAGGATTTCTGATATCTAGGAAGAGAACAGCATACAGAAAAGTTATTTACAGAATGCATACTTCAGAAAATGTAAGTACTGATTGACAAGATGCTATGTGGTTTTGGCATGTATGCAGTGCCAGTTGCTAAGGTGTTCTAGGAAAAATAAAATAAAATAAAATAAAATAAAATAAAATAAAATAAAATAAAATAAAATAAAATAAAATAAAATAAAATAAAATAAAAATACATTAAAATAAAATAAAATAAAAAAATGTAAGGTATCACTCATGTCCATAACAGCAAAATCTGTGCTACATTTTCGGTGGTAGATAATAGTCTTGTTTGTATCTGTAAACAGGATTTGTATTTCATACAAACTGTAAACTTGTTTGTATGAAATGCAGATCCTACTTAGACATAACAGTGGAGATGATGCACAATGTAATGTCTAATATCAGATTTTGATAAACTGCAGTGCGACACACATACCACATCTCTCTCATCATCAGAGAGGCTGAGAGCCAGTGAGTGCCCAGATGATTTGTTAGAGTTCTTTCTTCAGCATCAATAACAAAACTGGCCAAATAGTAAAATGTGTTGTTATTCTTAAGAGTGTAATTTGCCAGTTGTGATTACGCCTGTGAGATCCCAAGTGTAGAGCTTAATTTTGTGAAGTGGTAGTGCCAGAACAACAATTTAGGTTTTGGATCAAAAGGGCTTTAAATACCTATCCCTAAGTATGAGAAATAGTTATAATTAGTGGCTGACTGATATATGGCCTGATAAGTTATTCGGTGTGACGATAATAGTGAGCAGGACTTTAATTGTGTCAGTGCCAATACTTTCTCTTCATTAGTTTACTGTCTTTTTTGAACAGATCTGTCTAATAACAGAAAGGCAGATGCTATAATACTTATTTAAATATACCGTCAGTATATACGCATTAAAATAATTTAAACAGGTCTGTTAAACATTGACAAATCTAGCTGAAGAGTGCACTGTGTTCTGTATAAAAAGGCATGTACTGATCCAAGCCATGTGAATTGGATGCAGATAGGACAGTTCGGTTGTCACTGGACATGCACAAGCAAGCAACTTTAGACTATGCTGCGCTATATCCAATTTCCCGCTATGTTATTGTATATTTACTGTGTACTGTACGTGAAATTAGCATTGCCTGGTCTTTATTTAAGAATATATGATTCCCAGTGAGCACAGACTTGCTTTTTGTTCATGATTTAAAAAAATTCAATCTTTGAAAATGCAATGAAAATGACAGAATCAGGAAGTTGCTATCTACAGTAAAAATCGTTGTTATTTACAATCGTAAAATTAAACAGTCTGATATCATATATATCGGCATCGGCCATCCCAAAAATAAATAAATAAATAAATACATATTGTTTGAGAGCTTAGAAAGCCTTAGAAAACACTACCAATAAATGTTTGACCCTCAAAAGTGTATTAAATTCAGAAGTCCCTACTGTAAAAGACCCTTGTTGTGACGTGTCCTTGTCATGCAAGCCTAATTAGACACTAGTCTTTCCGCTATTATCACAGAGATAATTTTGCCTTTAAGGGTAAAGAAAATAGGTAAAAATGTCATACAATCCCCTTGGGGATATTTTTGACACATCGTCTCCTTTTGCGCTGACAATTACTTTCATTGTAGCCCCAGGTAGAAGCTGCTCTTTTATTCTGATAAAGGTCCATCATTCTCAAGCGCATTTCAACCTTGACCATTAATGTGAAACCATAAAATTTGCATCAGATAACCTGCTCCAGATCCTCCTCTGTCCGTTTCCTGCCATCCGATTGGTTCCTAGGAGGAAGCAGGAAGAGTTCCGCAGCAGTCGGAATGCCAGGAAACACGGCCACCAGCAGCTGGTCTTCTGGAATGTCAGCGACCTGGACAAAACGGCATTAATTACATAAGACTCAATGATTTATGTGTTACCGTCTCCTGCATTTATGAGGGTTGCATTAATTTTAAACGAGGCTGATGGCTTCCAGTAAATCAGATTTGATGTATACAGAATGAATCCCGGCCAAGAAATTATTAGACGCAAGTGTGTGAGGGCAAGCGGTTATACACACATTGAATTCCTAAAAACCTCAATCAATATCTTTGTCAGAGAGCCACTACAAAACCAAAAGGTCTAGATATTATGGGCTTCCGCAAAGCCAATAAAGGGAAAGCCACCATGTATTTTCCTAGAGATATTCACTAAAGGCCATTTCCCTCATAAAGAGGGAATTATCCGACCTCAGGTAAATAATCTTTGTTTTATCTGCTATTACCACACAGGACTCAACCGGTTATAAGACAATAGCTCAAGAATAGACAGCCTAAGTATTATTTACAATGAGCAATGTGGCCAGTCTCACGAATCAATACTCCGAGTCCAAGTTTGTACTCACCGCTGCAATATTGGAGAAAAAAAGCCCTGGGGCTCATTGAAGGATTCAGCCTATGTGCAACGGCTACTGATATTCCTAATGATTAATGCACATCTCCAAACTATAGCCTTTATTTCTTTCTCAACACACTACACACACCCCTTCTGCTGGCGAATTAAGGGCCAGAAAGGCAATTAGACAGCAAAAGAGAGACATAACATTGCAGTGCTCTTAATTACACCCTGCTAATAGCTTAAGTTGTAATTAAATCGCTTAATGTCAAAACATTTTATTCCCAGACCGAAGAACTGTGGAATAACATTAAAAGGCACAGATGCAATAATCCATTATAGTAGAGGACAAAGTTGTTATTAAAGATGCTGTTTAGACATCTGTTGAGTTTTCTGTCATTGTAGTTCATCTTTCCCCATTTAAGTCAATTTTTGCTTGGCTGCATGTAATATTGACTCTCCACCAGAATGCAAATATAGCTTCACAGGCAAATTTTAACAATTCAACACTTCTATTTACAACTTGTTCCAATATTTGTCATTCAGATGTATAGTGCTATTAAAAAAATGCATTATTGTCATCTTTACAACAGAGACCATCCATTGTGTAAATGCTTCCTTGGATGCAAAATCATCAATGTGAAAGTCCTTGGACAATTTTTAGAGCACAAGACTCACAAATGAACAATTTACTGATAGTTATTATAAATGGACACGTTTGCACAGCATGTGTAGACATGCACTCTGGTCATATTTTTACAGCCCTATTTTTCACACCTTGAACATTTCATTCATTAATACAGTTTATTCACTATAGTTTAAAAAAATGGTGATAAAATATGACAAGATCTCAGAGTTAAACTGTGTCAGAAAAAAAATCATCTTAATAATGTCAGATAACACTTAAGCAAAACATGGTCAGGTCAAAGTGTCTGAATAATTTTTGGTTCCAAATTTGTATCAATTTTACTGGTAGTCCACTGTATGAAGAATTTTTGGGTATAATATGTCACAGTTTACTTTATTTTGCTATCCTCACTTACATAAATGAACTATAGTGTCCTGCACCCACTAGTAAAATTATATCAAAAATATCTGAATAATTTTTGGTTTGACTGAATATAAAGTTTATATATATATATATATATATAT
>RJVU01037554.1:2420021-2431601 GCA_003731715.1 Anabarilius grahami | reverse complement strand
CCATACTACTGCTAAATAATATTTATTATTATTCATCACCATATATATGTTCACCAAAGGCTGTATTTATTTGATCAAAAATACCGTATAACAGCAATATTGTGAAACATTATTACAATTTAAAGAAACTGTTAGACACTTGAAAATATTTTTACATATAATTTATTCCTGTGATCAAAGCTGAATTTTCATCATCATTACTCCAGTCTTCAGTGTCACATGATCCTTCAGAAATCACTCTAATATGCTGATCTTCTGCTCAAGAAACATTGCTTATCCATGTCGAAAACAGTGCTTAATATTTTTCTGGAAGCCGTTTTTTTTTTTTTTCTCCAGAATTCTTTGATAAATAGAAATTTTAAAAAACAGCATTTGTTTGAAAAAGAAATATTTAGTAACCATGCAAAAGTCTTCAGTCACTTTTGATCAATTTAATGCATCCTTGCATAATAAAAGTATTCATGTCTTAAAAATATCTTACTGAGCCCCAGTCTGTTTCCATGTTTTATGGGGACTTTCCATATACATAATTATTTTATATTGTACAAACTGTATATTCTACACTGAGGAAAAAAAACAGAAGTGTGCTGGATTTACATGACTTAATCTTGTACATCGGTCCCACATAAATCACAAGTTAAACAAACATAATTTGTTCACTTAATTTCACCATCACGGAATTAAGTAATTTGTAAGTGACCCAATTAAGTTTAATACTCAAAGTGATTTTATATGGTTCCCTGGCAGAATTAATTAATTCTATTTCATATACTTTTGTCACATGATTGAATTACAAGATTGTACTAGTTAGCTAACAAAATCAAGCAAAGGAATAGTTCTGGCAGGTCACATTAATCAAACTTGGATCAGCTGACTCTCAGCTGATCCACATCTACCTATAGGATGCCTATCACAGCATCCATAAGGTCCATTCAGTATTATGAACAGCTTTATCCCATTGCTCAGGAGTTAATTATCCTCCTCCATCTCCAGCTAAGCATTACTCCATGAGCAAAGCAAAGATGACATGTGCGGTACCAGTCCACAGCCTAAGCAAATGCTCACTCTTCTCCACAATGGTAACCCAATGTTCTAATAATTCCAACATAATTGGACATTAAATACTGTTAAACACTATCAAGTATCCCCTTCTTCTCATCTTGCTAAAAAACAAATAAAACAACACTTAATTCCAACATTTTTACTCTCCTTCAACTAATAGGATCTATAAGCTGATTTCCTTATGAGGACCAAAAAATGTCCCCACAAGATAAAACATTTCTGGTATTACTATACTTGTGACATATTCTCTATGACATGGAGAATACATGAAAGAAATTGTAATATATATTTATTTTGTGTGTGCTTTTTAAAAAACATTTTGACACTTTCTTTTGTAGCACACAAAAAGACTCACTTTTCAATGCAATTGCAATGAATGATGTCTGAGGCTGTTAAGCATTTGTGACCTCTGCAAATCATTAATAGATGTAAAATATCGTGAAAAAGTGTTTTCAGGATTGATCATGGATGTTACAACAAGTACTCAGGGATCCCTAGTGCAATGTGAGTCATACTTGCGTCATTTCCTATTCTCTCTATAATATACCTATCAATAGATGTGCAGAAAAGCCTAAAATAATAAAAACAACTTATCATTGGTATTTCTTTCAGTATCAAAGTGTTTGTGATGCAAGTCCTGTGTTGACTCTGAGGCACTGGCTCTGCCTTTAACCCCTGCTACTGAAACCCTGAAAAAATTCTCATCTCCTCAGGCTGTTATATCGCTATCGCCCCAGTGCACCAGAACAGACAGCCGCCTCCACTCACCTCGCCTGCCCATTGCCTCAAACAGCCATCTTAAATGGACCTTGACTTTGATTATGTCTGAGCCTCGCTCTCCCTCTCTTTTTAATGGGATGTGGTTTATATGCGAGAGGATAAATGAAAGGAATGGGAAAAAGTGAGTCTCTTTACCATGAGAGCTCAATATTAAGCCATTAGGCTTTGAACTTGATGTTGAAACAAAGGGGGAAAAAGTTGGAAGAGAACGGTTTTACTTCTAGAGAATTCAGGGTAAAGCCATCTGAGGCCAGGAACCCAGACTGGAAGATAATGAGAGAGAAAGAGCACATGTAGAAGACGGAGGTGCGTGTGCACTTTACGAGCAGATGTGAGATCAGTAACCTCTTTGTGCTGAGCTATTCTGACCTTGTTCTCTGTCAGATTCTAAGGCTCTGTTCTGTATGAGGGAGTTTAGATTTAATTGAGATATTTAGGGATTGTTTTTGTCCATGTCTGAAATAGAGAGACAATATGACTGGCTTGATGAAAACAGTTTTTCTAATGAAGCAGGAAGTTGAAAAATCAGCATAGCTTGTTTTCTTGTCATAGTTGGTCTCCCAGTCTGGTCTATTGGCTGGCTTTAGATTAGTTTTGGGCACTTTTCAGCTGGTCAAGATGGGAGATCAGCCACTTAACAAGCTAAACCATCTTAAGTCCAGCAGACCAGCTAAGGCTGATCCAGGACGTTTATGCACTACAATTAAAAGAAAGTATAATTATGGATTCATTGTGATCAGTAAGATTTTTAAAGAAAGTTATACTTTTATTCTGCAAGGGTGTGTTAAATTAATCAAAAGTGACAGTAAAGCCATTTATTATGTCACAAAAGATTTATATTTCAAATAAATGTTGTTCTTTTGAATCCTGAAAAAAAAAAAAAAAAAAAAATCCACAAAAATATTAAGCAGCACAACCTTGATTTTAATTGGAAATGATACTTGAGCGCCAAAATCAACATATTATTATTATTAGTAGTAGTAGTAATAGTAAACAGTAGTAGCAGTAGTAGTAGCAGTAGCAACAACAGCAGCAGTAGTAGTTGTAGTAGTAGTAGTAGCAGCAGCAGCAGTAATATTAGCAGCAGCAGCAGTAGTAGCATCATCATCATCAGCAGTAGCAATAGTAGTAGTAAAAGTAGTAATAATATTAGTAGTAGCAACAGCAGCAGCAGCAGTAGTAGTAATAGTAGCAACAGTAGTAATAATAGTAGTAGTAGCAGCAGCAGCAGAAGCAGTAGTAGCATCATCACCAGCAGAAATAGCAGCAGCAGCAGCAGTATTAATAGTAGTAGTAGCAGCAGCAGCAGACTACTAGTAGCATCAGCAGTAGTAGTAATAGTAGTAACAGTAGTAATAATAATAGTAGTAGTAGCAGCAGCAGCAGCAACCAGCAGCAGCAGCAACAACAACAATAGTAGTAATAGTAGTAGCAGTAGCAACAGCAGTAGTAGTAGTTGTAGTAGTAGTAGTAGCAGCAGCAGCAGCAAAAGTAGTAGCAACAACAGTAATAGCAGCAATAGCAATAATAGGAGCAGCATCAGCAGTAGTAGCATCATAGTCATCATCAGCAGCAGTAGTAGTAGTAGTAATAGTAGTAACAGTAGTAATAGTAGTAGTAGCAGCAGCAGCAGCAACAACAGTATAACGCCTGTTTCACACTGCAAGAGTGAGGGGCATGTGAGCGTAACTACATCGTCACTGCAGCTGCAGAGAGGCGTGAGTATTCACACTGGAAGCGTTTGTACAGCATCACAGCAGCGGCTCAAAGCTACATATAAAGTGAGCATTTCTTTACAAAGACAGCTATAAATTTGTTTTTATAAGTTGGTCATTTATAAACTTGATAGTCTTGAAAGTTTGTTAACATGGGGAGGTGTACAACATTCGCATATAAACGTAAATAAATAAATAAAAATAAATAAATAAATAAATAAAAGCCTCATGTCATCCATTGCTGCACACGAATGAGGTAAGCTTTGTGTTTTACATCATCTGCCGAAAGCACGTCTACAAGACAGCAAACTCGGCGAAAAAAGCCAGGAAACTCAGGTTTGATGTGGGTATGCTGCAGCCTATATTTTTCTCTGTGTAATAACTAATATAATTTTTATATATCATATTTTCTGGCTAGTTTACTTTAGTTTTTTATAATACACCATACTTTAACCCAAACTGAATAATTAAAAACAAGTTTAAATGGGTAAATCTTCTATAATTATTTTTGATTCTTAATTTTCTTTCCTGTCATTCTCAAATTTTTGTTAAAACACATTAGACATGCTTATTCTGTGCATTTTGAACACTTTTTGTGTGAAATTATATTTATTTAGTCCATCAAAAGTGTGCTTTCACTCTAATTGAGTGTCAGCAGCACAGCAAAAATAGACTCGCCGCCGAAACCCCCGCTTCACTGCTGCTTACGCGACGCTCCTGTTTGACGCTTACACTCCTGCTGCCTGTATGAATGCATCCGTTGGTTAACATGCACGGTGAAAAGAATATGCGCTGCTGATGCGCTGCTTACACTAGCAGTGTGAAATCAGCGTAAGTAGTAGTAGTAGCAGTAGTGGTAATGGTAGTAGCAGATGCAGCAGCAGCAGCAGCAGCAGCAGCAGCAGCAGCAGCAACAACAGTATAAGTAGTAGTAGTAGCAGTAGTGGTAGTAGTAACAGTAGCAGCAGTAGTAGTCGCAGCAGCAGTGGTAGCAGCAGCAACAACAACAACAGTATAAGTAGTAGTAGTAGTAGTAGTAGCAGCAGTAGTGGTAGTAGCAGCAGCAGCAGTAGCAGCAGTAATGGTAGCAGCAGTAGTAATAGCAGCAGCAGCAGCAGCAGAAGTAGTAGCAGTAGCAGTAGCAGCAGCAGCAACAGTAGTAGTAGTAGTAGTAGTAGTGGTAGTAGCAGCAGTAATAGTAGCAGCAGCAGCAGTAGCAGTAGTAGCAACAGCAGCAGCAGTAGTATCAGTAGTAGTAATATCAGCAGCAGCAGTAGTAGTAGTATTACAAGGACCATGTGATACTAAAGGCTGGAGTAATGGCTGCTAAAAATTCAGCTTTGGTATGATATTACTGTTTTTACTGTTATTTTGATCAAATACATGCAGCTTAAAATAACTGACCCCAAACTTTAGTGTGATATTCAAAAAAATGACTAATATTATTGGGCATTATTTACTTAACATATTAAGTAAATTTAGCAAAATATCTTAACCCCCCCCCCATTTCCCCCAAAGTTACATCTTAAATATAAATATTTAAAACTTCATCTATTAAAAACTATTTCATTTTACCTCTGAACATTCCAAACTTATCCTGTTCTATTATTAATATAGCATATACATATTGAAACAGCTGGGATTCTCTGCTTCTTCGAAGGACACTGATATTGAGCTGCGCTGGTCCCAGGGTTGGACTGACAGCTCAGGTACATGTGTATGTGCACTGAGACTGTGTAGCGTCAATGCATCGACCAGCAGTGGGTTCAATCTCTCTGTCAGCTCTGAGAGCTCTGTCACAACTGAGAGTCACAAGTGCACAAAACAGTGCAGTTGTCCACTAACCACACACACACAAACCACAGAGGTACACCTCCCTAGAAGACAATGAATTACTCCCGCTGAGTGCAGTTTGCTGGCTAGTTCACAAGAGGATTTATGCAAATCGGTTAATATGTGCAGAGCACAGTTTGTGTGACCTTGTGGGTCATTTCTGAGTGCTAGTTGAGCACTAGATATACTTTACTACTGCTTCACTCCAACACTGTGATCCAGACATCTGAATTGGCTCAAAATGTTCTTGTCTACATGTCGCCTCTGGATATATGCCCCGTTATAACTGCTGCTATGATTAGGAATAGGAAAATACACACAAACTTCTCCTTAAAATTAAGTTTGATTCACAGCCTGCTTTCTGCGGGCAGTTACATTGTGACGTTAATTGCACCAGGAAAATAGGTGCTGAGTTTTGATATCTATAATAAGCCCAATTTACATATAAATGACGTGTATTTGTGCTGAAATTGAAGACAATTACTTAATTTAAATACAGCGCAGTGCTATTTCAGTGCATTTAGCACCTGGTTAAGTAGACTGTGGGTGGCAAATAAGATGCAAGATTTTGGAATGAAATACGACAAAAGTGGTTTAGTGAATTCGCTCCACTGTGTGATGAGGAACTCAAAAGGAAACACTGCAAAATCACATTTCTTGACTTTTTTTTCCAGTGCACATATCTAAATATATGCAACCAAAAGAATTAGTTATCCTTGTTTTAAGCATAAATCAAAGGTGAGCCTTGTCTGGAGGTGCCTGGCACTGGCACGGGAGTCTGGTTTTTCTAGTGGCGGGGAGGAGGGACAAGGCGGATCAGAGGCGGTGATGGTGGCTGTGGGTGGGTCTGTTGATTGTGCTCACCGACGGGGATGGAATGGCTGCTGAACCTAGCGGGGTATGGATTCGTCTGTAATCATTTCACTGACTAGTCCATTTATTATTATTATTATCATTATCACTACTATCATTGCCATTACTATTATTGTTATTATTATTACCAATGCTACTGCCGTTACTTCCACTCCTGCGTCCACTGCTACTAGTACTATTATTAATATTATTATTATTGCTGTTGCTTTACATTGTATTGACGTCTATTTATCATTTAGTGCAGTCACCTTTAGTGTTTTTTTTTCTCCCACAACAATACAAGAAATTTAAATAATAATAATTACTAATACAATTCATGAAATTGATTTAACTGATCTCTGTACCGTTACCTGCTGAAACTACCACAACCATACATCTATAGCTTTTTTCTGTTTTTCTCTCCCTGTCTTCTCCTGTCTTTGTATATGTGTATATCTGTCACAGTTTTTTTTTTGTATGTATAAGTTACTATATCACGTTGTTACTGTTTTTTGGTCAATAATAATGATAACAAAAAAAGCATAAATCAAAGAAAATATGGTCGAAAACTATTTTCCAGCAAGGTAAAAAAAAAAAAAAAAAAAAAAAAAAAGTAAAAAAGTAATTAAGTTTGTCTTGTTGCTAGGCCAATTGCTTCTCTTTAATCTAAATAATATATGACATAAGTAATTTAATAAATTATTAAATTTAGACATAAAAACACTGCAAAGAAACATAAAATATAATTTTCTTAATCATTATTTTTCTGTCTTGTTTTCCATTGAACATATCTAAATTTATGCCACCACTGCGTTAACACACACCTGAAGTCTCCAGACACTCAAACTGCCAGAACTTCTGCTTTTATAGAGGTGATCATTTTTGCTGATGGTCAACTAATAAAAGACATTTGATCAGCAGCACCTGATCATTACTTACCCTCTTAATTCCTATGTTAACAGTAAGGGTTTCCTTAGTTTGTCACCCATGGCTTTTCCATTTTGGCCTAGTTTTTGTTAAGAAATAATGACACAGTGTGATATGTCATGTGTTGTTGTTTATCTGAGATTTTATTTTCCAAATTTTAAGATCTGCCAAGCACCAGATGATTTTTTTATTATGTCCTGAGATGGAAAACTATGGAATTCAATAGGGTGTCCTTTCTTTTTCGAATGACATTCAGATCAATATTTCATGTCCATGTACTTATTACGTCTACATTTATTTTGTGATTCTGACCGGCTGACTTTGCATTATCCTTTCTAGGGATGTTTACTTATTGTGCCAAGAAAACAAGGCAAAAATACAGATTTATTATTTTTTTTTCAGTGAAAGAGAACATAGAAGAGAAGTATAAGGGAAAAGGACAAAGGATAAGACAAAGACAACAGGAGATATTTGACCAGAATATCTGGGAGCTACAGAGACGAGCCAGGAAAAGACAGTGAGAGACGAGATGGATAGAATAAATTCCCACTCACCTGGAGAACAGCCTTCTTAATTACCCGACCCACATCCTGTCTCCACTCTGGGATGTCGGGGTTGGCCTCATCCAGATTAGGAGAGAAAGATAAAAGAAGTGATTTGAAGAATTCTGTCACAGAGGGAGAGAGAAGCAGAGGCAGACAGACCCTTAATTCTTTTTTTCTCATAAGATGCCAAACACCTTCTATCTGCTGTGATTTGTTCCAGATGATTTAGTCGAGCTGTAGCAGAGTTATCATTACTGACAGGTATGGAAAGGTTAGCGCTGATCACAAAAATGATTACAGTCTATTTGGCAGTTGCCAGAAGGGAGTTTTTATGACTAGCTTGCAGTGACAATTTCCTGTAATTCTGAACACTCAGAAAGCAGCAATAATACATTTCATCAAGTATATATACCATAGAAGAAAATTGTTACCATATTGTTAACATAGAGAAAAAAAAAAAACATTAAACAATGACTAAACATATATAGCCCTATATATGTATTTTGTCATTACACATCAATCAGATAACATGACAATATTAAGTTTCTCGCTGAAGCATCAATAACGAGCATGCACTTTTTGATTTATGCATTATGGGCACCTTCTGTCAAATGGACTGAAATAAAAACGAACTCTCTTAAAACACATTTCACATTCTTACTTAATAGTTTAATCAACTTTCCCCACAGTAACAATGTCTAACAGTGGACATGCATGCTTCACCTGAGAATTCTCATTTTTCTGATAAAGAAAAGTCTTTCATATTTCCACCACTTCTCAAATCAAGTATTGAATAGAATTATGTTGTCAAAATGATGGCAACGGAAGAGACATTTAAAAAAAATAATTGGAATAAAAAGGCAGACTTCTTCATCTTGCTGAGATTAATTTCATAGCTAGCATTTTATTTATTCTAAATATTCAAAATAAAATAATATTTTCACAAAATAAAATAATATTTGGAGCATTTAGCAAGTGTGCAAGTCATTTCCTTGTTTCGATTTGTTTTTATTGTTATTACTATTGCAATTGTTTTTGATACTGAACTGTGGGGCAATTTAAATTCTGAAAAATCCCTTTCACAAAATAAATTTGAAAATGTTTGTTTATTTCACTCTTTATTAAGATTATTAACAATTAATAAATAAAATAGATTATTAACAATTAATACAACAGTTAATACTTTTTTTTTTATTTAAGATTGAAAGTCTGGGTTTGGGACTGGAGCAAAACAATAAAATATACACAAAAAGGCATTTGAAAAGTATAGCAAATAAATGATGAAAGGCATAGTGAGAAGTTTCCAAGACAGCTTTAAAAGTTTAGATCACCCAAAAATGAAAATTCTGTCATTAATTACTCACCCTCATGTCGTTCCACACCTGTAAGACCTTCGTTCATCTTCAGAACACAAATGAAGATATGTTTAATGAAATCTGAGAGGTTTCTGTCCCTCCAGAGATCCAACGCAATTACCACTTTCAAGGTCTAGAAAGCAAGTAAAGACATCATTAAAGTACGCCAGTGCGACTCAATTTGAAGCGACGCGAGTGCTTTATTTGCACAAAAAAAACCATAATTTACTACTTTATGAAAATATTGATCTGCAACGCGCGTTCACAAGAGCTCACAACACGTGTTTTGTGTTCACGTGAGAGCTGACATTGCAGCGTGAACACACTTCGGATAATATTATTTTGTAAATAAAGTGGTAAATTATTTTTTTCTTGCACAAAGCACTCGGGGTGCTTCATAAAATTGAGGTTAAACCACTGGAGCCACATGGAGTACTTTAATGATGTCTTTACTACCTTTCTGGACCTTGAAAGTGGTAGTTGCATTGGATCTCTATTATTCATGAGGACAGAAACCTCATGGATTTCATTAAAAAGACCTTAATTTGTGTGAATTCCAAACTGGCCCTATACCTGTCATAAATATTATGTTATATCTGTCTGAATGTGAACACCTACCTTGTATGGCAATGGTTCTGGTGTCCTGTAGTATCGAGTCCGCTGAGGAGACCTGAACAGTCACGGTGATCATGCCCTCAGTGCTGAACGTGTGGGAAATACTGCTGTCCAACGTAATTATTGGCTAGCACCACAAATGCAGAGGATACAAAACAAAAACAATAAAACTCAATACAATGTTAGACAAGAAATCAAATTTTTTGATATTTGTAAGCTCGATGACTTCCTTAAAAAGCAAACCATTTTAAAATGAACAGTGCGAACAGCTTTATTGATGTTTCAGGGCGAACAAGCATAAACTAAAGAACACATCTAAATACCACAAAAACGACAAGAACAAGAGCTACATTATTAACGGTTCATTGCTCCTGTTCTGTTTATTTTCCAACGTAAAATGTCTCGGAGGCCTTCGCCCAACAAAGCGAGGCAGAAAATCTGTAATTAAGAGCTGGTTGTACCTCCGTGTTGTTCCCCAGCCACCAGAAATAGGTGAGCGTTCTGAAATGAGAAGGCCAGACCACTGCCGTCAGGTTCACCTCCTTATTCTTAATGACCACATATGGAGCCAACAGCTGAATATGCTCCACAGGGCCTGAAACACACACACACTCACACTCAATACAAGAACAGGGAACAGGGCAAGGGGTGCAAAAACTAAATATTTTGCTAAATCAAATCGCCGGTGGCTTGAATAACTAGTCGACTATTTGGTCTTGTATAATTAGACTGGTTTCGGCTTCACCTGACCCCAATTGGACGCTGTTCAAACAGAGCTAGACGGAGAAACAGAACGCAGGGGTCTCGAGACCTGTTTTTAAAAGTTTTAGTATCAAGTATTTTTAACTTGGCACAGCATTTTAGAAACGCAACACTCGCAGTGGGATGCTCAAAAAACAGCGCCAAGAAGTTAGTCAGCATGTGTATGGCTGTAGTGGAGGTGTTTTTCATAAGGATTCATTTAAACAAGAAGCTTTTCCAAGAGAGTTTTACTGGGCTATCTGTCTAACACCTAAAGCACAGCACACTAACTGAAGCACTAGTGCTAAAAATGACAAAACGAAAAAAGAAAAAAAAAGCATAGTAAGAATATAGACAAACTATTTGGACAAGTAGTCGACCTTTGCGACCCATAAATTGTGAGTTCGAAGTCGCAATGGCCAAATGATCAAAAATATGAAGAAAACAAAATCTGTTCGGTCATCATTTACTCATCTGAGATCTATCCATATTGTATACCCTTCACCATGTGAATGTGCATTTTTTTATCTTGTTTTCTTTTTTTCTTTTTTTGCTATAAAATAATTCTGTACACATCAGGAAATAAAAGTTGGACTTAATTGCTCTCATCTGATCACAAGTGCCCACCCCTGTTTGTTTGTGAAAAGTGAAGATAAAAGCTGTAATTAAGCACCGCAGTCTACTACACCCATTGAGTTGGAGGACACATGCAGATTTTGGCAGAGCAACTGTATGAAAGTCACCTACCAAGTGTATTGTACAAATTATTTTTGTTTGTTTGTTTAAGAGATGTTTATTCAAAGTTTGCATACCAATGTTCTGCCACTTTATTGCCTGTGTGGCTACCAATCTGTCTGTATAATTGTACTTTATTACTTAACAGAGTAGACAAGACAGTCTTTTGAGTATTTGATGTAAATATTTTGTTCTTGTTGCTGGCTAAATAGGGTAGGACATTAGTTAATAACTGGGTCAATTAGATAGATAAAGCTTTTTAAAATAAATAATGGATAATAAATAAATATTATATGATAATATTATAAATAATAAATAATATTAAGACTTGTTTTCAGAGAACATGTCATAAATTAGTTTGTTTTCTTACCCTTAATTAGTTTAGAATTAGTTTTTGTATTTTCGGGTTTTAAGCATACC
>RJVU01037554.1:2354475-2410744 GCA_003731715.1 Anabarilius grahami | reverse complement strand
AAATGCTTTCCTGTAGCTCACTGGTTAGAGCGTGGCACTAGCAATGCCAAAGGTCATGGGTTCGATCCCAGGGATTGCACATACTCACATACAAATGTATAGTATAATGCAATGTAAGTCGCTTTGGATAAAAGCGTCTGCCAAATGCATAAATGTAAATGTAATACTAACAACACTGTAAAAAATGAAAAAAAAAAAATTTTTTTAAATGGTAAAAATGATAGAAGTATGGTATGTCCTAGCTAAGTAAATGTGTTTGGCGGTCAAATTTAGCCATCAGTGACCAAATGTCCCCACAAGGAAAGCAAAGCACACCATGATAGAATAAGTAGTGTGTATGTGTATGTGAACACTTCTTACCCTGTGCTGTTGAGGTAGTTTTGCCCTTGGCTGCAGCTTCGAGACACTGTAGAAGGGTTGAACCAAAATGCTGGCAGACAGTTTCCATCCCCTCTTCTCTCAAAGCCATAATCACTACAAAAGACAAAATAATTCTCATTTACTGGACTCAGACAATACTTTTTTCTCTGCTCCATTATTAATCATTTCTTTAATTTTTAAAATGTTGTTTGAGATACCAATCCATTCTTAAAAATGTAAATTCAGTCCAAGCTTGTTTGACTAGTTTCACACAAAGTCAATAAGAGTTCAAATCTGGTTTACGACATCTCTTTATGCCATTTCCTCTTCTCAATCATTTCCTATCCTGTAAAACATTCTCCAAACTACTTCATGTACATCTTTTTATTCGTGCACAGCGGCACATCTTGTATTCAAGCATGTCCCTCATTTATGCCCTTGAGACAACTGCAGCCATTGAGATGTATTCATTCTGGGATGACAAATGTCTTTTCTGCTCTGAGAGCTGCAGGCTTCAACGTATGTCCTCAATGTCTTTCAATTCTCTCTCCTCCCAGAAGCCTTGGAACCTGCTGAAGTGAATGTCTGTTCATATATCACCGGTGACTTTGATTTATCAATTAATTACTGATCCACAACAAAACCCAGCAGACCACATGGTCCCTCTTGGCATCAGGCATTTGGGTTTTTAATTATGAGCAGTTCCAATCCAGCACTCAGATAAGATTCAAGCTTTAAAAGATATTTGTGCGCTAACGCTCAGACTATTCCTATATAAAAGAAGTGGTCACGCCATTTACCTGTATTTCATATCTTAAGATGCTCAAAAGATCATAACATTTCAAATGATGCAACATGTTTTTGTCTACAGTAAAATTGCCCATTAGTCGTGTTTTGATGACTTGATCTTGGAAACTGAAACTTCCTCTATGTTAAAACAATGAATGCAAAACATTCATGGAATAAAAAGTTTGTTGTCAAATTTGAAGAGGATTTTGGTATAATGTGTGATCGTGTGGATATTTTATATTGTGTGGAAGTAATGATGTATGATGGGCATGATATTTCTTACTTTTTGGTGAAAAACTTGGACTTGCTAATACAAGTTAACATTCAATTTCCTTTGATATCACAAATACTGATTGGTTTAGTAATGAAATCTAATAAAGCTACTCTCAGATCATGATGTAAAAATCCCAAACTGACACTTCTTAAAGGGTTAGTTCACCCCAAAAATGAAAATTCTGTCATGAATTACTCACCCTCATGTCGTTCCACACCCGCAAGACCTTCGTTCATCTTCAGAACACAAATTAAGATATTTTTGATAAAATCTGATGGCTCAGTGAGGCCTCCATTGCCAGCAAGATAACACTTTCAGATGTCCAGAAAGCTACTAAAGACATATTTAAAATAGTCTGTGTGACTACAGTGGTTCAACCTTAATGTTACAAAGTGACGAGAATACTTTTTGTGCGCCAAAAAATAAAAAAATAAGAATGACTTTATTTAACAATATCTAGAGATGGACGATTTCAAAACACTGCTTAATGAAGCTTCAAAGCTCTACAAATCTTTTGTTTCGAATCAGTGGTTTGGAGCGCGTATCAAACTGCCATTAAAGACAAAATTATGACGTAGTATGTCCCAAAGCTTGCCTACTGTTCTTCTACACACTCAAAAGTATGTACGTTTTCTTAACAAAAACAGTACATACTTTTAGGGCATTGTATAGGTAGGCAAATTGGTACGCAGCACAACTCATCGAGCACTGCAAACAAACATCAGCCAACTTTAACAGTTCCTCCTGAACCAAAACGATGAGCTTATGCTCCGTTCACGCCACGTTGTAATTACCATAACTAAGAGATGGCAACCCGTGACATTCTACTCAGAGCTGTTCATGTCCTCAGCCTCAGATTTATGCATTTCTCTGACAACACTATCAACACCGCAGCAGTCAGGTGGTACAGGTCAGAGTTCTTTAAGTTGTTTACATTCATTATTATTGTAATCTTATGTGCTTTGTGAGGTAATTTAATGCTGTCTCCCATGATGCTTTGGCTATGCGCATTCATGTGTTTTGGAGGAGGAGTGGCTTTGAAGACAGAGCTCTGAAAGGAAGTGAAAGTGATGTGACATGTGGCCAAGTAAGGTGTCCCGAGTAGGGCTGCACGATTAATCACAATCGAAATCGTGATTTGGCTTTGTGCGATTATGACATCGCAAAGACTGCGATTTTTAATTATATAAATATGTACACAGCGTGTTAGTGAAGAGCTGCTCTGTGATCAGTAGTAAATGAGAGCCATCTGAGAGCACTGCATTAGAAATGCAACACACATCAAATATGCAAACTTTCCAAACATGAGAAGCCTTTATGAACTTCTATTCTAACAAAAGACAGCATTTAATGTGTTTTTACTCCAAACTCACTTCATAACGTCAGTTGAGTGTTTGAAATAGGATTTTGATTTGGATTATAAATATACTTTATTACTACGGAAATACCAGAGAAGGCCTGAAGAAAACATATAAACCATGTATTGTTGTAGTCGTCTGTTTATTTTATTCATGTTTAATCAATCAAAGCGTTTCTACCTTCTTTTTATTCAGTCACAGCGATAGCATGATGCCCATTGGGGATTTCCTGGAACAGCGTTTGTTTGCGTATATTTGGAGTATCTGCTCAAGGGCGCCCTCCGGTGCGAAATAGACATGTTTAGCGCCATGTAAAGCTCACTCAATCCTATTCAGGGTAAAAATAGGAAAAATAATTCCTCTCTCTAAAGAACTTTGAGGGAAACATATAATCAATATGTTTTTCTCCAGCGTACATAAGTGTACAGGGTTTTTTTTCCACAGTGGATGCATAAGAGGCACGTAGTTCATATTAAATACATGGACGCCATTTTTGATTTTGCATACCTCCTGAAGAAAAAAAGACTGATTTTTATCATAATAATATAATATTTGATAATAAATCCTTAGACTTTTCTAATGATGTATATACATACTGCTTGCATGTTAACAGGTAACCCCACATTTTGTCATACAAGTTTTAAATATTATTTTCTAACTATTATAGATATATTTATAATTAAATACTAATGCTAAATACTTTAATTAATGAAAGTTATTACAACAGTAATATTTGTTACTTGGTTTAATATTTTTATTTAGCAATAATGATAATAATAATAATAATATTAATAATAAAAATAATTTGTCAAAATAATATATTAGCAAAATTTTGGGCCAAATTGTGCAGCCCTACAAACAAGCAAAACAAGCCTGGTATTATTTATAAAAAAAAATTTTTTAATTGTTTTATAAAATCGCTTTTTAAATCGCAAATCGCAATTTTAACCAGAAAAATCGCAATTAGTTTTTTTATCCAAATCCTACATACTCAGAATTTGTGCTCTGCATTTCACCCATCTAAGTGCACACACACACTGTGAACACACACCCGGAGGCACCCAGGGAGTGATTGGGGGTTGGGTGCCTCAGCGCCTCAGCTGTGAGTAATGAGAGTGAAAGAGAGCGCTGTTCATTCAATCCCCACCACCTACATTTCCTGCCAGTACCGAAACTCAAACCCGCGACCTTTGAGTTACAAGTCCGACTCTCTAAAAATTAGGCCACAACTGCCATGAATGTGGGATCTTATGCTTTTAAAGCTAGCTTGCTATTACACTTTGAATGACCATTGTGTATGTAATGTGCTATATAAATAAACTTGCCTTGCCTTGCGAAATGCTAGCCTATCCGAAATTGCCTACCCTAGCTTTAACTGTCCTTACTTTCTACACACATATTGAAATTATCTATAATGCAGGACAAGAAATGAAGAATACTTAATTATATGTCCTAGCAACAAATGCATTACAAATGTAATTTCATTCTGTCCAGTCCTCAATGATTCTGTCAGCATCACATATCTTATATCTGCAGCTAGAAGACGTGTTTTTAATTCTTATGGCCCAACATAAAGCAATAAAACTTATTAGATGAGCTCTCTGTTTCAGAGTTAATAGAAAGAGACAACATATTATATTTCACAGAATAATTACTCTGCATATCATGACACCAGTTCCTTTTTACCATTTCAAAACAAACTAAAAGTTCTCTGTGGCTTTGCGGCAAATTCAGTAAAACTTTTTTTTCTTTTTTCTTTTTTTTTCTAAGCATTTTCATATCACAAACATGCAGGATGAAATATGTAAAGGTGGACCAAATGGATCTGGTCAGTGAATATCTAAAAACAAAGTATCACTTAAAATTAGACTGCTAAATTTGACTTCGTTCAGAAACGAATGAGGCTCAATGGAAGAAAAAAACTACCACAGATTGGGTGTATTTAGTTTATTTAAGATAAAAAAGCAGAACTGGGTAAGATTTGCAAATTAATTAGCATGCAAATTAAATCTGTTTAGTAGTTTGTCATATCTGTATCATCCAAACTATTGCAAGTACAAATCACATAAAAATCCATTACAAAAAAACAAATGCAATAACACTGTGTATTCTAGTTCTTTAATTTATCTACGCATGGAAAAAATCGTATAATTATTTGCTTGTTTTCTGGCAAAACTAATCCTAACTTCATCAAGGAGAACTCAATCACAAAGAGAACTTACTTCTGCTAGTTTGAACCAACATGCTGAAACAAAAAGCACTTGAAAGACAAGATCTGGAAATGTATTGTTTGACTCACTTAGTTAAGGCTAATAATCCATAACAGCTCATTTGGAACATTCAGGTTTGAGTCCAGCCTGCAACATGTCCTCATTTCGTAATTCCTAATTTCATTTACTCTTTGACTGCCGCTGTCAAAAATAAATTCAACAAAAATAAAATAATGTTTCTTTTTTTAGTTAACTTGTAATCATTTCCCTTGACAGAAAAGGAAATAAATGTTTCCTTCTAAAAGAAGTTGAATTACAGATTTATCACAGTTATCAAGAGAAGATGGCTGTGATGGCAGAGGTAATGGTGTAAACATATACAGAGTCTGGCAGGAATATGTAAGTGCAAGTTTCAATGCATTTAATCAAGTCAATGTAGAGCCAAGTTAAGATGTCGTCCCAGATGTCAATTTTCATCCAATTTCAGTTGTAAGCTGCATTAACATCATGGGGTGGAACTTTCCAAATTTTAGGAAGAAGGTCCTCGCAATGAGATCATCATTTTACGGAGGCCTTCCCTTTCATATTTTGAACAAAGAATTGTTAAATGAATCATTAGAATCAATGTACTGGACAAATTAAAGATACACACTAAAACTAAAGAGGCATCCTGGGTACTACTTGCATTTAGATAAGATGAATGAACACATCTCTGAAAGCATGTTTAAATCCCTCCCAATCCCTTCCAAGGGTTTTAACCACAAAACGAGACCAAACAGGACAGGAGAATGTACGAAAGAAAAAGAAAGGATACACTGTGCGCTGCTGGAAAAAGATGGAACACTTGGTCTGCAAATGTGATAAATGATGTAGATCCCAAGGTATTTATATATACTTTAAAAGAAGCTCCAGACAGACAACAAAAGACTATGATGATAAAGAACCTCAATCTTCTCGTCCTCTTTTAGCCCTGCGGCCTTCAAAAGCTTTAAAGTCCAAAGACTGCCTGTGTCATGCATCTTGATCCTAAATAAGGCACCTTCCCCATCTACACTGACCCTACAGAAGAGGTTGTAACCAGTCCACTGCTGCAGAAGCACTATGTCTATTCTGAGATCTTTGAAAACAGCTCCCAGATCCCAGTGAACAAAACACAAAGGTTTTATAAATACCTGCGAGCCCACCTAAAGAGCAGACCAGGACATAAAACAACAAAGCTGCACTGAACGAGAAAATCTAGACCACATTTTACGTTTTAAAGAGTTTCAGGTCTTGTTCTGTTTAAATAGTCTGACATATTGAATCAACATAGGAGTATCTGATATTGTGTATTGATCATTTGTGAATTGGTTTTAAAGTGTTAAATATGGTTTTTTAAATAATTTATTAAAATATGAGTAGTTTTATTATGATTTTATCATAAATCTGTGACCTGGGCTCATACTAAAGCTCATCGGAGGTTAATCTGGGGGCGTCAGATGTACACTACCGTTCAAAAGTTTGGGGTCAAACCATGCTACACATTTTTTTTTTTAGGATTCTTTAAAGAATCAAAAGTAAAAAAAAACAGCATGTATTAGAAATCTTGGTAACACTTTAGATTAGGGAACACTATTCACTATTAACTAGTTATTATCATGCATATAACAAGCATATTGGCTGCTTATTAGTACTTATTAGCACATTAATGCCTTATTCTGCATGACTATATTCCAACATCCCTTAACCCTACACCCCATACCCAATAAACATAACCACTACAACAAGTACTTTACTATCAGTAAGTAGTACTTAGGAGTTTATTCCGGGAAAAACTTATTGAACCCAAATTTTTTTAATGGTAGTTTATGTGGCTAAACTATGCTATTTTGTTAATTATTAATAGTTAAACCTGCAAACTCTGATTATGTTCAGACTAGCAAGTTTGTGAGACTGTGACAGGCAAAGCCAATTAATGAGAATAAGCATACCTATAATAACAATCAAATATCTAAATTAAGATCACGTCTAAAAGGATGATCAGCATAAAATTATAATCAGTCTACATTTGAGACCTTCTTTTAATTGGTGTCAGATAATAACACTATAATAATACTGCCAATCTAAAGTCAATTAAACCATTTAAGACAATTCCTCCAGAAGCACAAGAAAAGATAAACACGCAGGGAGTCAATTGCCTATTCTACTAGATTCAGCTTTTGGATCAGTGGGTGGATCTAATAAGCTTAAGCTGGTTAAGTTGCTTAAGTGTGCTGTTCACTCACCACTCAAAGTCATGTGCTCTGCAGATGCAGGGTTCTGCGGAAAGGATCCTGGAGTTGTCCCATCCCACCATGCAGTAGTTTCCAGGACGACGTTTCATGTAAATCTGCTTTTGACCCATTATGCATGGCTCACCCTAAGAAAATAATATTAAAGTCAGTTACAATCAATCAATAATATTCAATACATATTATATTAATCTATATATATATATATATATATTACCTGGTTATGCAGGTGCCAGGTTTGGTAGTCTCCCTCTGTGCACCTTCTGGTAAATATGGACTTGTAGTCAATTTTGATAAGCTGCCATTCAGACCGATGGCTGAAGTGTCCAAAAAACCTGCCAATAGACAAAGAAAGGTTCAATTCTCATACGGCTCACTCATTTTCAAGTAAACCAGGAGACATTCATTAGCTGGTTCAGGTGTGTAATGTAGGCGTTGGAATTATACTTTGCTAAAAAGGTACATCTCCAGAGGCCGGATTGAACAATCCTGGGTTTACTTCATTAGCTATGTCTGAAACTGCTCTCTATATCCTATAAAATGCACAATGTGGGGTTAATAGTATTATCTGAATTCAGAGTGAACAATTAAATGGCCTATATAGTTCACTCAAGTAGAAATGCACTCTGATTTATATACTTTCCTGACTAACTCGGATGAGCAAATAAATAAACTAGGGTTGTCAAAATTAGTGCGTTAATGCATGTGATCATTTTTTTTCAGTTTAATGTGTTAAAAAATATTTAACGCAATTAACACAACTTCTGTTTCTTCTGTCATCCTTTAGCTAGCTAGCGTTACATTACATGATCACGCTCATGCAAATGCTTTTAAACCATTCAAGCTTGACAAGACACAAAACAGTGCGGTACAGGTGCTTTGTCTGTGAATCTCGTATAGAATGCCGCTTCAGACAGTGTTGAGTTCTCTTCCGCGCTTGAATGGACAAAAACACACAAAATTATGCCAAAATGCAAGTTTTGACAAGTATCCTCATAAGCACAGTCTTAAATGAGTTAAATAAAGTAGAAAAGAGTTGTGAGAAAATAGGATGTCAGGTGTCAGATACGCCTCAACTGAGTCAGATCTTAAAGTGACAGCAGCCTAATAAACCTGCTACTGTCTGTCATTAATGTTAATGAAAGAACAAAAGAAAAATCAGGGAAAATCACTCACTGCTCTTAACTGAATAACTTTTGTAGCTTTAATAAAAATCAATCTATATAAATATAATCTGGATATTTCCTATTTTCCTAATGTTAGGTGTGATTAATCACAATTAATTACAGAATGTGAAATTAATTATTAATCGATTGACAGCACTAACATAAATAAATATGTTCATAAGTGTTTATTCTTATTGACGGTCATTTAATTATCTTATTTTTAATCATTCTGAACATATTTTAAGCATGGCAAACAAGCAGAACAAAGATGTATGAAACAGACAATGTTTATATGGATACTTACAAAGACAAGTCACAGAGAATTTATAATGAGACAGCCAGATTTATTCATAAACACCAGAAGAAAAAACAATATAAAAAAAAGGACCACCCACTTAGTCAGGAAGAGGCCGTCTGACTGACATGTAAAGTGACCAATCACAGTTTGTTTTAAAAGGCGATAATACACTGGGAAAATTTTGAGGAATGTTGCCGAGCGATGTTGCTTGGGCACTTTCCCATTGAGAATGGGAAACAAATTTCTATCTGGCTATTTTAGATCGAAATTTGTTGCCCATTCTCAACGGTAAAAAGTACCCAAGCAACATCGCTCGGCAAAATTGCCCGGCAACATTGCTCAAAAAGTTGCCCAGTGTATCATCACCTTTAGTCTGTACTCATGATGTCCGCGGCTGAGACTAGGTAGCACCAACAGCTCTGCAGATCCTTATGCAGGATTCCAAGGGTGCTACAGTTTATATTTAACAATAAACCTGATCATTTCAGTCATATCTTATCCAATACTGCAAGGATTGTTTAATATGTGTTTAAAATAATAATGAAAAAGTACAAATGACTCTGTTAAACTACATACCAGCACTGGGACATAATGAGAAATGTTATTGGTTCACTGAGACTAACAACATTAGCTTAAGAGTCTGATTAATTAACCTTTCCTCATGAGTGTATCTCTTGAACAAGCAGAGCTCAGAGGAATCTATTCGAAATATAGGACATAATGAGGACGCACAGGCTGTGTGTGAGAGAGAGAAAGATGATGGTCAAAAACAAACCTCTATAGACTTACGTCATGATCTGATTTTCTGCTCCTCCCTCCACCAAAACACCATCCACGAACAGCGGCATGGCTGAGAAACTGTGACGAGTCCACTGACGACCTTCATCGAAACTGATCCTGCAGCAGACAGTGAGATGTTCAAATGTCAGTGGATGACAAAACTATAAACAGAAGAACGAATGTCATGTGGGTTTGGAATAGTGTTGAAGGATTAGTTCACTTCAAAATTAAAATTTCCTGATAATTTACTCACCCTCATGTCATCCAAGATGTTCATGTCTTTCTTTCTTCAGTCGAAAAGAAATTAAGGTTTTTGAGGAAAACATTCCAGGATTTTTCTCCATATAGTGGACTTTAACAGCTACCAACGGGTTGAAGGTCCAAATTGCAGTTTAAGAATAATAATTGACAGAATAAGAATCTTGTCTAGTGAAACTATTGGTCAATTTTGAAAAAAATTAATAAAAATGTATATAATTTTTAACCACAAATGCTTGTCTTGCACTGCTCTGTAATGCGCCACGTATTACGTGATCACGTTGGAAAGGTCACACGTGACGTAGGCAGAAGTACCGCGGTAGGGCGAAAAACTCCATCTCATTTTCTCTAACATCAAAATCGTCTGACATCGTTGTTTTACCTTTTTTTTGTAAAGGCCGTTTGACTGTCTGTCTTTGCACGTGATTATGTAATGCATGGCGCATCGCAGAACAGTACAGTACAAGACGAGCATTTGTGGTGTTTTTAGAAAATGAAAGATCGTTTCACTAGACAAGACCCTTATTCCTTGGCTGGGTTTGAGTAGAGCCCTTTGAAGCTGTGTTGAAACTACAATTTGGACCTTCAACCTGTTGTATCCCAGTGAAGTCCACTATATGGAGAAAAATCCTGGAATGTTTTCCTCAAAAACCTTAATTTCTTTTCGACTGAAGAAAGAAAGACATAAACATCTTGGATGACATGGGAGTGAGTAAATCATCAGGAAAATTTTATTTGAAAGTGGACTAATCCTTTAAATATGAAGTGTGTTCTGTGCTCTCCAGCCATGTTACCTGCTTGTCTTTTGTTGTAATCTGTCCATACTGACTGTGTCTACCCACCCCTGTCTATCTCCAAACGCATTTGCCTCGTATCTTCCACTACCGCGGGTCATCTCATCTCCTGCATTTGTTTCGCCTGTCTTTCATGCGTCTCCTAGCAACCAGGCACGTGTTTCTGTTTGTGTTCTGAACGATTTTAAAGTCTGGTAGCGTATGATGCCCAGCTTTTCTCTGTAACCATTTACAAAGTTGGCAAGTGTATGATGCCTAGTGTTTTAAAAATCTGTTCAGATTTTAAAAATCATGTAGTGTATTCCAGCCTAGTTTTTATTATATTTAGTCAACCTACCCTGTTTTTTGTTTAGTCAAGTTTAAAAAATCTGGAAAAAGTGGAAATTTTAGTCAATGAAAACTTCATATTTTAGTCATGGTGTTTAATGGCTAAACTGATAATAATTGTTTTGCTCGTTTGAGAACTTTCTTTTTACATTTCATCAGAATTATTGCACTTTCACCTTTAAGAGCAAATTAAGAGAATATCAGATGTAAACGTAGTTTGAACAACTTCTAACTTGAGCACTGCGTTTTTAGAATGCCACGTCATACGCGAGGCACTGAAAAAGATGCGAGCCAAACGGTTAAAGGTGCTGTAGAGGATGTTTTGTTTTATACATTTTTGCAATATTACTTGAAACTGTCTTTACTAACTGATAAAAGACTATTTATTAGGTGCACTGAAAGGAATATTATTAATATACATCATCTGTGCAAGAGGTAGGGCCTTAAAAACATCAGCCAATCGTTTACGTGATCATCGCATAAACGATTGGCCCTCTGGCTTGTCAATCACTGCCATTACGTTCCTTGTGAGAGACGTGCGCGGATTGGCCCTCTTGGCCAATCATGGCAGTGATTGACAAGCCAGAGGGCCAATCGTTTATGCGATGATCACGTAAACGATTGGCTGATGTTTTTAAGGCCCTACCTCATGCACAGATGATGTATATTGATATTATTCCTTTCAGTGCACCTAATAAATAGTCTTTTATCAGTTAGTAAAGACAGTTTCAAGTAATATTGCAAAATGTATAAAACAAAACATCCTCTATAGCACCTTTAAAGATGTCTGTCTAGTGCGCATTTACATTGAAAAACAATGGAAAATAGCGCAGTAGAATGGAAAAACACCTTCTGTGTAAACGTCCCCTTAGTGTTTAATGATGTCTTGTTGTCATCAACAAACATTTTTTGTAACAGTTTTCATTAACAAAATTAACACTAGATTGGAACAACATGATTGTGAGTAATTTGTGAGAGAATTTTCATTTATGGCTGAACTATACCTTGAATAGTTTTTAACATCTTCACATGTAGGAGGGAGTAGAAGCAAGCAAGAGCTGGAGAACTTCCTGAAAGTCTGATCATGATACTTTCTGACAGCTTATCAACATCATTTCACAGGTGCAAACAGTAGAGTTGCATGTGTGACAAGGTCGCAACGAAGTGACTGAAGCACGAAGGCAAAGTTGCCTCCAAGTTATCTCAGGTCTGCTAAAAGCAACAGTCGGAGGCAGTGTTGACATGTATCCATTAAGAGAACATTCAGTCAGGGCTGTTATTTGAAGTCATACTTGCAGAAAATGACACGACGGCCCTCCACAGTTGTGACTCCACTTACAGTCTTGCTTGAGTTGTTTAAGAGAACTAAAAAATGAAGGTGCCACACTTCAGTGGGCCTAAAACTAAAGCCAAAGGCTTCGAGTGATAAGAGAGAAAAGATTTAAGACTCTGGAGGATTAAACACTGCTGAAGCAAAACCAGGCAGGGCCAATTTGAAGAGGGAACCAATGTGTGAACTCGGGGGGGATAAGTGGGAAGCTTTAATATGGAACACTTCCCATGGTTCGTCACGTAAAAACTGATTCCAATCTGTTATTTGGCAGTCTCTGTGTCCTGCTGTTTCATTTTTGTTCTTGTAGGAAGTATGTTCGACTTACACCAACTCATTGATTTTTTTGTTCCTTCAACGATCTTAATAGCACAGAACCAACCCTGTCAGACAGTGCCGACTGAAGCAAGTGAAGCAGGAATTTCACCAAACCAGCATGAATAAACCTGGCAGAATCAAACTTATTTTCACCTACCAAAGATGTCTAGTGGGCACAGTGGGCTGCTTCACGGCAACCAAAGCTCCACCTTTGTCCAGAAACCACACGTTGTGCTCTTCCTCAAAAATCTGCATCATGAGAAGAACAACATGGAGTTATTTTCATTTTATTGAACAAATCAGAACAAAGGCAGTTTGCATACAAATTTGAGTAGTTTTCTCAGTCATAGTTGTTTTTTTTTTGTTTGTTTTTTTGTGCTAGCTTTTGTACTCTAGTGAAACCTTTTTGGTTTTGCAATTATTAGAGAGAGAGAGAAACCTTTTGTATAAAGTCAAACTTTTTATGTTTAGTTTTAATAATTCTTGCGTAAATCTTGCTAATTTAACACTGTTAATATAAATGAGTACAGATATTTTTAGTACAGAGGTGTGAAGCAGCCGTACCTGTCTCCAGTTATTGCCTGCATCTGATGAAATGAACATAGCCACATTATTGTAAGACAGTTCTGAGCCAATATTTCCTGGGAAATAAACCAAAAATAATTAAATAAAAATAACATTTGCATTACACAATGTAGAAAACCAGCATGCCATATTTAAAATTCATAACCCCAAAATATGTATTTGTATTTGAATAAGCAGTCTTTGTAATTGAGGTCAGGCAGCATGGTTCAATATTTGCTCAATTCATGCTCATACAGGCTCAATATAAAAACAACATGCATACACACACAAACACACTCAGCTCTGGCTGACAAAAAAATGACACACTAAAAAAATGCTGGGTTGTTTCAACCCAAACTTGGGTGAAAGATGGACAAACCCAACCGTTGGGTTAAAAATTTCATTTAAAAAAATGTAACCCAAAAGAACAGCATTTCAAAAGAACAGCATTTATCTGAAATAGAAATCTTTGCAACATTATAAATGTCTTTACTGTCTCTTTTGATCAATTTAATGCATCGGAATTAAACTATTAATTTCAAGTGCAAAATATTTCAATATGAACTCAAACACTTCTAATCAAATTCATCATCCAAGGCTGACCAAATGGTCTGAGCTACTGTATTCTATATCCACACTAATTTTATGTGTGTATTCATATTTGATCTCTATACTCTTACATGTAAACAATGGTCTCATTTCTGTTAATTTTAGGAGAAACATGTTCAAAGTTCTAAAGCTCTGAAAGAGAAAGGTCTGAGCAATACAATTTTCCTCTGGGAATGACTACAGAAGAGAGAATGAGAAAAATAAGGAAAGTGTGCTGCATATTCACAAATGAACTGATACTCATATGTAGTTTTGTTGTGTCGCTGTTGTTTTACACCTACGCATATGACTAGCGTAAACCCGCCTGCAGTCACCTCTGCTGTGTGCTGTTGCCCTGCTCTAAGACTGTCAGAATAAACTGAGAGCAAGTGATTGTACGTCCTTGAGTTGACTGTGAGAAATACGTTTATTTCCTTTAAGTGACAACTTTAACAGCAAACCCGCTGGGGATGTGAAATGAGAGAGATGGTCATGCTTAGAGAAATTCTGTATATTTAAAAACTGATTGCACTTGAGGCGATTTCATGACAAATATTTGACAGCTGGCCACTCATTGAAGTACAGGACAAGTTATAGTGAAAATGAGTTATGACACTGGATTTTTTTTTTTTTAAACACTTGGTTCGACTACTTGGTCTTAACTAACAATGTTTTGGCTTCTCGAGTTTGCATTTTTCTTTGTTCCACATTCATTTTACACATGTCTGGTACATGATTTTATTTTCCCCAAACCTTTCTGCCTACACCAGGGGTCTCCAAACTTGGTCCTGGAGAGCCACTCCCTGCGTTCCATTCGGAAGGGCTCGTCCCTATGCCCCAATCCCTTCAAAGGGTTTACCCTCCGGAGTGAGAGCTTCGAAGGGATGAAGGGAATAGGGGTAAAAAAACCTCTTCTTTTGGAAGTCACTTCTGCGTCATCTTAACGAGACAATCAAGAAGAGTAGATTGTGCAAGCTGCGCCTTTTGTTTAACGTTAGATTATGTATTTATTTATTCTGGTTTATCGCATGTAGGCTATATTGTGTCTATGTATTTTAAACATTTGAATGGACTGATAAAGGGAGCTGTAAAGTATTTTTGTTGAAGTACAATGTCGTTTTGGCCATAATAATGTACCAAATCTAACTCGTATAAATATTACAGTAATATAGAAAAATACTATACATTTATAGGTAAAATCAAACTCCTTTAACCTCCTGTACCCATTCTGTGAAGCCAAAGAACTTCCCTGTGCAAAGGATCATGGGGGCCCGAAGTGTCCATCAGTTGTACCCTTCCAAATCCTTCATTCCGAAGGGCCCTTAGAAGTGGCCAGTTTTGATCACTTCGGTTTGGAACGACCCTTCAACATGGCGGCCATGATCATTTTCACTCCGAAGTGCCCTTCGGAGGGCGATATATCCCGTTTGGAACGCACCGATTGTCCTGCAGAGTTTAGCTCCCACTTGCTTCAAGACACACCTGGCTGGAAGTTTCTAGTGTGCCTATAATTAGACCTTGATTATTAGCTGGTTCAGGTGTGTTTAATTGGGGTTGTAGCTAAACTCTCCAGGACCAAGTTTGGAGACCCCTGGCCTACACAATGCTGCAACAAATACTAAACCTTAACCCTACCCCACACTCTAAACTTACCCAATGAAATTGGCTTCAGGGCAAGGTTTGCGCTGAACTGGTTTGGAGAAAATAAAAAATAAAATAAAATAAAATAAAATAAAAAAATAAAATAAAATAAAATAAAATGAAATGAAATGAAATGANGAATATAGTGTACCCTTTTTTTGTTATCTACCCAGATGGGTGGGGCACAATATAGCATAACCAAATGACAGCTTAAAACCCCCTTTAAGAATAAAATAAAATAAATTATAATAAAGTAAAATAAAATAAACTACCATTCAAAGGTTTTGGTCTCTTATGATGTCTCTATTTGAAGTCTCTTATGCACACCAAGGCTGCATTTATTTGAACAGTAATATTGTGAAATAGTATTACAATTTTAAATAACTCTTTTCTATTTTAATATATTCTAAATAATTAATTTTAAAATGATTTATTCCTGCAATGGCAAAGCTGAAGTTTCAGAAGCTATTACATTCCAGTCTTCAGTGTCACATTTATGATGATTTGCTGCTCAAGAAAAAAAATCCTTATAACTATCAATGTTGAAAACAGCTTGATATTTTTTGTGGAAAATGGGATAATTGTAACGACTTTACATACCATTACAAAATTTTGGTGCATGACCTTGAACATGCATCAAAGCCATTGCAGAGGGCAAAACAATGCAGGCAAATACTAAAAAAAAACACAAAGTTTTTTCTAATAGCAGGGCAGTGTAACAAATCCTGCACAAATGAGATTTAAATCTGGCTAGTCACTTCTGCTAGTTAGCAAATGAAGCATTAAAAGACTATACAAAATGTTAACTAACAGATTGGATATTAAATTAAACCAAATTGACCAAGAGAGAGAAAAGATGCATATTATAGGCCTACAACAGGGATAATTCACCCAAAAATGGAATTTGTTGTTCCAATCTGTATGACTTTCTTCTGCAGAACACAAAAGAAGATATTTTGAAGAATGTTAGTAAACAAACAGTTTTGTTAACCACTGACTTCGACTGTATGGACATTTCTCAAAATATCTTATTTTAAGTTGCACAGAAGACAAAGTCATATGGGTTTGGAATGACATACGGGTGAGTAAATAACATAATTTTCATTTTTTGGTGAACTGTCTCTAAAAAACTGGACTGTTTCTGTGATTTATGGTGGATTGCTCATTGTCGAGCTGAGAGGAGTCATGTGCCAAATTACATTTACAATTGGTGCCAAAAACCACTTTCACACCAACTAAATGGACTGAACTCTGACTGCGAACAGCAAAAGCTCTGGTGTGAAAGCATCCTTAGTGGCCAGCCTGAAGTAACAAGCAACGTTTTAGTTTCTTACAAACATGCCGACACACCCACAACAGCAGCTGAACATGACAGTCCCACACATACCGCTCAGGTTTTCCATTTACCTGTAGCCACGATGACTCCCGGCGCCGAGCTCTTGGTGGAGATGGAGCCTGAGAGGTACGGGTTCTCTGACATCTGCAGTTGTAGGTGCAGTGAGCAAAACGGCTGAGCAGAGAGAAAGTGACACATCGTCCATTAGCCACAACAAAGCTATTATGTAGCTGTCAATCAAAACAAGCCAACGTGATCCCGCGGGCATGAGAAAGTCTAAGACAATAAGCGTACGAGCAGTGCTGTGTTGGCCATAATGTAGGCGACTTTATGCTTAATATTAAACAATTCATAATACAGAAACAACTCCCATAATTCACTGTCATGACCCTGGAGTAACATGGATAATGTTGTGTGATCTATTGTGTACTGGGAACTGTTAATCTTGCGGTCGGAGATCTTAATGTAAACAAAATATCACAGCTCGAGTAAATCAAGGCAATAAATCTATGAAGCAAACCTAACCAATCATGCTAAAGGACGATAAAGGACAATGCTGCAAATAGAATTTAGGAAACTGCAGCTGTTCCATTCAAATTCGGATGTAGACTATTCCAACCTGATCTTTTTTAGATCAGACCATAAAAGCCAGATTCTTGAAAGTCGCCTGGCAATCAATTTGTGGAGGATAAACAATGCAATGCAATGCTAAAGTGTTCTGTAGGTGTTCACACCTGTCTCTGCCCGTGTTTGCTAATATATTTTATCACATAATGACTTGATGCATTTTGCTTGCTTAATATGTTTTTCATTAACTTTGTACATCTCACTGGGTGCACAAACGGTACAAAATGATATCTTGAGTTGTGAATTTCTGTATAAGTTTCTAAGTTTAAGTGCCGTTCTATTACACTTTTCCAAGAAGGAATTTGATTTCCCGAAATATATATTTTTATTTTGAAAGAAAGATTTCATTTTACTATATAAGTAGCCTCAAGCTTATGGCTGATTGGTCCATGTTAGTAAATATTCAGAAATAGCATGTAGACATCCTCAAGCCGTGACTTGTACAAGTATGCGTATGGTTTTGTAATAAAGGGCAGGTGTGATGTTTTATTACTGCGTGCAATTGTGGGTATCATGTACTTATTTATCCAACAGCAAAATCAGATTTGGAGTGCCCTCTGTCGAGACTGCTATCCTTACCAGGAGCGCTAATTGCCTTTTACAGTCATTACCGGCAAAAGACAGGGATTTGACATTAAAGCAGAGAAGCAACTCCCCTCGGACTTCCAACATAACAAAACGAGAATTATATCTTCTCTCCACGCACCAGAAATTGTCCTTTTCATCCCCTCAATGGATGGCTTGACATTATTACGTGTACGGTAAAGGCAACAGGATTTCAAGTCAGTAATCGTACGGATTATAGGAGGCTAATGAGAGTGTCAAAGAAGAGAACTATTACAGTCAGCTCAGATGCAAGTCTTCCATCTGCAGGGGCTTTCTGTGTATGATTTTCAGCCTTCATTTTTTCTTTTTTTTTTCCTTCTGCATCTAAACATGATATGGCTATTAAATATTCATGGTTCCCTATGCATATCCAAGACCCTAAAACTACTTTTCATTTACAAATAATAATAATAAAAAACCTTATTACTTGAGTAACCTACACACAGAAAATCTAATATCCTTTTTGATTATGCATTACAGAGTCTGTAGCCTTTAATCAAATTCTTTTGAGAAAGAATATTACCTTGAGAGAATCAGACAGTTAAGCTAAGCGCATGCCAACAAGAGATATTTCCTACATTTCCTTGCATATTCTTTTGTATTCCTATAAATAAATAAAAAATAATAATAAAATAATATTTTTGTATTCCCATAAAATAAAAAAAATCAATGTAAAGGAATAGTTCACTTACTAATAAAAATGGTCATAAATAAAAAAAATACAATAAAATAAATAATATGTAATGATTAAAATGAATAACAAACCGACCAAGTTAAAGGAATAGTTCACTCACAAATATACTAATATATACTCACTAATATATATATATATACACAGAAGAATAGTTCACTGATAAAATTTAAAATATAAAATAAAAATAAAATACAAAATAAAACAAAATAATAAAAAAAATCTATCAATTTAATAATGTTAATGTTATAACAGTTACAATGTATACAATGTATTTTTATTAATGTTTAACATGAGATAAAAAAAAATAGTTCACTGACAAATAAATACATAAATAAAATAAAATAAAATATTTTTTTTTTGTCCAACCCATGCCTTTAATTCTCTCTCACTTCCTTACCAGCACACAATGAATCGGATTTCCTGCCAGGTCAGTAGCAGGTGCCTGCAAAAGCCTCCAGTCGCGGCCCTTGTTGTAAGTAATGTATGTCTTCACCTGGTTCTCCACCTTCCTATTAGCAATGAGCATACCTTCAATCCCTGCTACCTGGGAACAAGGGGGAAGAAATAAGATACAAATATGAACATGAACATCTACATCCACGGTTACAGCGCTTTCGACTGTCATCTAATAAAGCCTCTTAATTACGCAGTCACTACAGTGCCCACTCTGCGATGGCTGAAGCTAGCTGACACGCTCCAGACAATTTCAAGTACTCTAGCTGACAAGCATCCAACCCAGTGCCAGGCTGCTCATCCTAGGCTTGAAACAAGTCCAAACTTAGCAATACTGAATCGTGACAGTGGTGCTAGCGACCCGTTTCAAAACGCGCCCCGCTAGCGAAGCATGCTCTAAGGCAGGGTCCGAGTCTATAAGTGGCACTAATAGGGACTGCATTTGACAGTGTCACAGTGATGGAGCCGCATTGGATGGACACGGCTAATGAGGTCCCCTCCTCCGCTGGCCAGACGTGTCAATCACAGTGGTAATTATTTATTATTCTTCAGCTTCCATCTCTCCATTCCAATGTTCTCTCGGAAGAAGATGGATGTACTGGTTGTGGTAGAGTGGTTCATATTCAACATGCTCTGCAAATCGGCTCACAATTCAGTGAGTGGATCAGCTGCTCATTCATGTTTACAATGAATTCATCAGGACTATGTGTTCAACACTATGTAAACAATCAAAAGGGCAAACAAAGCAAAGATCTCTAGCCTGAAATACTTCTTAAAAGCAAAATGACAAGGAAAGTCTTGCTGTATAAACTATTTAAGAAGCCATTTGGGTTGAAACATATGTTGGTGACCAGCAATGTCAGACTTTTCAACTGGGAGGAAAGACAAATTGGAAACCTGTGGCAACCTGGGGAACGGACTTTCTACATCCACTTATAATCAACTATGAGACCAGTTGGTTAAAAGTAATAATAATAATGGCCAAGACAATGTCATCCTGAGAAAAAACAAATCAGACTAAAACAATGAAACAACAACATTCACATATTTTTAATTGCTCATAAACCTTTTGGGTAGACTACACACTTAAAAATAAAAGTTTATTGGCACTGATGGTTCCATGAAGAAGCTTTGAATGAATAGCTCAACAAAAAATTAAAATTATGTCATCATTTACTAACCCTCAAGTTGTTCCAAACCTGTATGAATTTCTTTCTTCTGCTGAACACAAAAGATATTTTGAAGAAAGACAGAAAGAAAAAGAAAGAAAGAAAAAGAAAGAAAGTTCTTAAGTCAATGGGACCATCACCTGTTTGGTTACTGACATTCTTCAAAACATCTTTTCTGTGTTCAGCAGAAGAAAGAAATTCATACAGGTTTGGAACAATTTGAGAGTGAGTAAATGATTACAGAATTTTCATTTTTGAGTGAATTAACTCTTTAAAGGATTAGTTCACTTCAGAATTCAAATTTCCTGATAATTTTCTAACCCCCATGTCATACCTAAACTCATAGTGATGACAATAAATATTGAATAAATATTACTCCTCTGTATAGAAAATTAACATAAACATATGAGAATCCATCAATATTTCTCCAAATGTACATGCTTTTAAGCTAAAAGCCTATATGAAATGCCATAGAGGTAACATTGTTCAGACACTTTGCATCACAGAAATACATTATATTTAAAAGTATATAATACCATTATTTTAAATTGTAATAATATTTCACAGTATTGCTGTTTTTTCTGTATGTTTGATATACACCATCACAGAGGGTTTTTTCACAGCCTACCTGACTGAAAGGCCTCATTATTATGCAAGTCATTTCAGGTCATTATTATGTGATTCTTTCGTCTTTTCAGGTGAGAAAATTTCATTTCATGATTATAGTGACCAAAATGATCACGGTTATCACAGAATCCTGTTCAAAAAGTCCTAATGCTACACAATGAAATCAATTCACCAAGTTTTATGTAGAAAACCAGCAAATAACAAATAAAATTAGCATCAATATGTACTTTTTCTTTATATAAACATTAAAATAATAACATTAAAAATGATGGCCAGATTTTAAAGGAGTGTCTTGCAACATGTTATCTCTAAATCATTTTTATAAAAGTCAAAAAAGAAAAATTACTGACATTTACAATGCACATTATCCTTTATTATTAATAGTATGCGGTCCATGCAACTTTACAGATTGATGCTTTACAGGGGGTATGGCTTATCTAAATGAGATGTAAATGAGCCCTATTGTCACTCCCAGCAGGTGAGAACAGGTGAGAACTGCAGAAACTTTAAAGGGGTTTTTCTCCCTCTTGAGCTTTTTTGAGTGCCTACCTTCAAATGGCCACAACTTCTCCAAATATTATCAGATTTCCATGTGTTACACATCGTTGGAAAGCTTGGAGACTACACTTTCAGAATCTGTGAATAACTCAAAATGCCCCAGAACCGACTTGTGTCCCTACTTTCCGTGACTGGTCACATTTATTAATTTCTCTCTCTCTCTCTCTCTCTCTCTCTCACTTTTTTTTTTTTTTTGGTGATGTTGCAGTTTTCCAAGCACAACACAGTGAGACTAATGCATGTAGGACAGCTTCTTTATTATTGAAAAAAAGTAATCATTTTTATGTGCTTGTCACAAACTTAAAGAACAAAAATTTCACAGTGTCCAATAACCTTCAAAGGGCATAATTACCAATCAAGCGGCAACCTCCCCCAGTTTCTCTTGAGGCCAATACGGAAGTGACTTAAACTGCAATTCATCGACTGGCCGCTAGGGACAGGCTCCAAAAGAGAGCAGAATCTCATTGAGTCCCATGTTAAAATGGCCAATTTTACAGCAGAAAAAAACATGTTTACAGGTTGGTACAAATTGTGGTTTTGGTCTATACTGCTAATATTGCCCTTCATGACAACTCTGAGGGGGGTGAATTTTTTTACAACTCATCCGTTTAAATTATATTAAGCCTTAAAGTTCTGCATAATTAAGTGCGTGGTCACCTGAGTGACAGGTGGATCGTGCTGCTGTCTGTGAGCCGTCATGTTACCTCAGCAGCTAATTTCAGCCACTGAATTTGGCATCTCTGCCATGTTTGTGCTTTTTTCGGGATTATTTTATACAATTATAAAATAATATGGCTTGCTGCATTAATGGTCGAGACAGATGTGTGTCTGTGTAGATGTGCACGCATGCGGAAGGAAAGGATCGTCGTGGCATTGGCTAAAAGTTTTGTTCGTGAGATTTACTATGAATATGGCTGGAGAATATGCCTCTCAAGACACCACAAACTCCAACAGCACTGCTTGGATATTATAACTAAAACTGCTGCATTTTGGACGCGGGCTCATTTTTTGTGAGATATATAATCATATAAAGCTTTACAACATAAACGCTGCCCAGGTTGCAGAATTTCTTGAAGAACGATGATGGAGAGCAGATCATTCAGAAGAAATGTGATGCAAACAATGGATAATATATTAATATTTCATGGATTTAATGCTTTTGTGGACAAAAAGTACTGGACTCATGGACATTTTACCCAAGTGCAACGGATTGGATTTATTTTGCGATCACTATTTCATTATAAAGGTATGAAGTCCCGATTGATTTTCATGTTGCCATGTGCAAACCTGACACAAATTTCAATTAAGTTACTGGTGCTGGAGCATATCGTAAAAAAGACGCCGTAGATTGACAGTAAACCTTTATAACTTTCTAATGATATAACTTATCTTTATTAACTAATAAAGATAAGTTATATCATTAGAATATTAATATTTTAGATAGTATCTCATTTGCCTGCTAACATGGTCACGTCGAGCTAGGAGGCGTGGTTTCACTAACCATGGCACCTCCATTCAACTACGTCCCACCTCTTTGGCCATTTTCAGTTATCCGGGAGTGACCTGCAGTGACGCGCAGCTAAGATGGCAGCGGCCTCATTTTCGCCTCAAAACTGCTCTTCAGAAATCTACGGGTGACGTCACGGACACTACGTCCATATTTTTTTACAGTCTATGTTACCAATATATATAATTGTTGTCATATAAAAAGACATTTACAAACAAATTACAACAAATACTTTAGAGACACAAATTTAAAAAACTTGTTTTTCAGATACAGTAGGTTTATTTACCATGTATACATTTATTTAACATATTTTGTTGTTTTATTAACATTAATGACAAATATAGACTACGGCCCCTTAAAACCGAATCCATGGATACTGACACATATCCTGTTTTCACCCAAATGTTTACGTCCACTTAAGCCGACTGCATTTACGTGAGATACTCCACACGATGGACATTTTGACATCTGGGTCATTCCTGTTCTGCAGTGACTTTTACTGTCTCAATGATTTATTTACTCATATTATTTATAAAATGAGTCACATATTTTTAAGAAATGGCTTAAATTGTATATTTAGGTCTTCTTTATCACTTAAACAGAGATAATAGATTTTTTAAAAACTATTTTGTATTTTACACACATTTTTATTGATGTATGCTTTTAATTTTATCATGTCCTCAGTGCAAAGTAATCAACTTTCACAAGAAATATAAACCATGAAATGTTAAAAACCTCAAAATATTTTTAAATTATGTTACAGACTAGGCTAAACTGCCTCTAATCATACATATAAATCATGTGAAAATATAGTTAATGTTTTAGAATTTTTCTCAATTACCGTGTCCCTGAAGTCATCTTCCACCCTGTTAGTATGTACTTTCTCGCCTTCCAAAACCGACTGCAATTTCATTGAGACCATTTTCAAGAAGTGACATCATTTATTTTTCCTGCTGGAATTCAACTGTACAAGCTGAGGTTAGCTTCAACCCTCATTCCTAACTTTTTTTTTTAGTTTTTGAAATGTTATCCTGCTTGTCCCATCCTTAAAGTTCCACCCTGTTAGGCTATATTATGGAGAATGTTTGTCCTATCAAAAAAATGTAAAAAGAAATCTGACATAGTTATAAAAGTTCTGTTTATCTATAGAAGGTTAGCTAGCTTAATGTTGATCACTCAAAGAGCTATGGCTAACTTAGCTCAAAATTTTCTTGGAAATTCTAATAGAATAAATAGTATTTAATGTATATAGCAAATTCTATACATATGTATATATTATATAATATAAATTATTTATTTCTTAAACTTTTAACATTCAAATTGTAATAATAATATAAAGATACTGAATAATGAAAATAAACTGCACAGTTCTTTATGGAACCTTATAAAAAGGGGCTCTATTCAGCACCAAAAAGGGTTCTACTATTGTTACAAGCCAAAGACCCTAATTTGGTACTGTTTAGAACAATTCTTCTTAACTTAAAAGTTATTTTTAAAGTCTAATAAATGTTGAAATTGATCACATTTATACTGTAATGTGAATGTATATGATGTAAAAAAATATAAATTTCATTATTTTCATAGAAACATCAGTACCAGTATTAGTATCAGTGATACTGGCCTTCATTTATAAAAAGAAAAAAGATGCAATTAAACAAATATTTAAAATATACTGTTGTTATTCAAAAAAGGGCATTCTCTAGTCATCTGAGCAGAGAATTGTTTTGCCACCATGATTGATTGTGATAAGGAACCACATAGCAATTTTTTGTGTCCCTCTCCCAAAGGAAATCTGGATTTTTTTTAGTTCAGTTTATTTTTTAATTGTTTTGAAACAATATAATGAAGGTACAGTTCCACACATTAAAGATGGCAAACCCTGCATGACAATGACGGAAAGCTCATCCATATTATCCATCCTATTGGCAAAAATGGGCACAAAAAAGTACCTGTTCTTAATAATCAAGACATATTCTATTCATCAAAAATTGTTTTGTTATTGTTTCAAGAATAAAAAATACTAAGATGGCAAAAGGGACATATACTATCCAAGAAAAGCTCATTATTGTTTAACATTTACATTATTAACATGTTGTGATGACTATGCATATGTCCCTAACAGGGTGGAATATTTTCATGGCCAGTGTCTGAACAATCTACCTATAATTATCATTTTTTTTAGTCCCTGAGCTTGACCAATATGTATTCCTAATAAATAAACATGTCACTACTTTGGTAGAATGCTAAAAACATGAAAATCATGAACCTTTTTTCCAACACTTATGGAGCCAAAATGTTACCGCATACCAGGAATGACCCAACTATGTGTGCATCATGACCATTCAAGCACGAGGAGAATCGATCGCGCGCAAGAGAGAGAGAAAGAGAGAGAGCGCGCGTGAAAGAGAGAGAGCGCTTCTGGTCATTCAGCGCGATTCCACCTATCCCGCCTTCACTAATCGATAACGAATTGTTATTGAAAGCATGCAGTTCGCAATGTGTGTGTTGTCATCATTAATTTTGAAGTATTTCCACGCCTCTAAGGCTGACATTGTTTCTGCTGCTGCCGCCGGTGTCTCTGTGCACGGGAACTTCTGTCAGTTACGTCACGTGAGGTATCGGGGGTATTTTTACGAGTACGAGTACGAAATGAGCTTCCCTAATTTTTATTTTATTTTATTTTATTTTTAAATGACCAATCGTTTCGTTAGACAAGACCATTATTCCTCTGCTGGGATCGTGTAGAGTCCTTTGAAGCTGCATTGAAACTGCATTGAAACTGCATTTTGGACCTTCAACCTGTTGTGCCCTGGTGAAGTCCACTATATGGAGAAAAATCCTGAAATGTTTTCTTCAAACACCTTAATTTTTTTCCGATTGAAGAAAGAAAGACATGAACATCTTGGATGACATGGGGATGAGTAAATTACCAGGAAATTTTAATTCTGCAGTGAACTAATCCTTTAACACAATAGAAGCTTTACATTCCACTAAAAGGTTCTTTAAGTCATTACATTTTTAAAATCTTCACACCAAGAAAAAATGGATCTTTGGACACTTTTGGAACCTTAAGAGTTTTCAGTTCAAAAGTTTGCAGTTGTTAAGATTATTTTAATGTCTTTGAAAGAAGTCTCTTATGCTCACCAAGGCTGCATTTTATTTGTTCAAAAATACAGTAAAAACTGTAATATTGTAAAATACCTTTGAAATTTAAAACTATTTTTAAATAGTATAACTTTTTTTTTGAATTGCTGATGAATAGAAAGTTCAAAAGAACACAATTTATTGGAAATATAATTTTTTGTAACAATGTAAAAGTCCTTACTGTTACTTTTAACCAACTTAATACATCAAAGCTGAATAAAAGTATATACAGTACATATATATAAAAAAAATCTTACTGACCCCAAACTTTTGAATGGTAGGCTATATTTAAATTCAAATGTTGCCAAGGAAAGCATAGTGCATACTTTGCAAACAGGAGGGCACAACACCAAAAAAGTTTGTGCACAGGGTGACAGAATCAAAATATACATTATCACTCATTGCTGTTATAAAACTAGATAAAAAGTAAAACAACCCCACTTCTCGCTGATCAATAGGCAGATAAATATGACAAACGTCCAGCCACGAACCGCATCTAGGCTCCAACTGGAGCTTCAGTGAAAAAGGCCAGTTTTCAATAAGCAGTAATGAAGGCTGCTGCAATCTATTAGAGATATGGATGGACTGCTGATTCAGTATTGGCAGGGTAAGCGTGCATTGAGCCAGCCTTGGCACAGCAGTGGGGAGGCGCATCATAACCAATGCATTAATGAAACCATCCTTGCTTGCACTCACTAATGGAGACTATTTTTAGCTGCTTGGACAAGGGGAGCGAATGTTTCATTTTTTTGTGCTTGGTACAGGCTGCTAATTTTAAAGCAATATAATTATAGTATATGCTGAGAGCAACCATATACTGATGGAAATGTCTTACTGTCATAAAGGAAGAATGGTTGCCTTGAACTCAATTGGCAAATCTATACTTATAGAAAAACTACAGGCAGTGTGAGTGTTCTGGTGTTCTTATTTGGCCCCAGACAGCTGGATCGATCTTGAAATACTGATACTTCCGATACTAGTTTTCTAGTGAGGATTTATACTCACAAAATAATATTGATTGTGGACTAGTGATTTTATTATTTAGTAAAACAAATCATGCATATCATAACGTTAAAATTAAAGTATTAAATTAAATGTCATTAAATATTATATATATATATATAGGAGTAAAAATTATGCGAGGATTTTTGTTCTCTGAAGTATCAATATTTCTTAACTGTGCTTGAGCCCAACTAGACCCAGCTATCATGCTCCAAAACACAGCTAAACTTAAGCTAGATTTTCCAGAGGGAGAAAGTTACAGTCTGTTTTCATGGTACAATGAACTCTTTTATCTCGAAAGATCAAGGGAAACTTCATTTCTCATGATAGGACCCCTTTAAAAAGGAGTCGTAGACGAAACGCGAGCAGTTCCCACTGAATCAGCCTCTCCCCTGTAGCCCCCCTCGACAACATTTAACTAACACTCAATTTATCTCTCTGTCTTCATTGCTATCATTCATTTACGCTTGCTAATTCCCCAGAGGCTTAAGATAATGTGGACTATGCTTGAGTGCCAGGGCGAGAAGTAGCGTCTGACATGAATTCTAATTCTATGCAGCCTCAGGAGTAATGAGCATCTAGCATGAAGCCGTTGACTTAAAGGCTAATGTTAGCATGTTAACAAGTTAGTGATGAAGTTATGCCTCATAAAGGTCGATCATGCTGTTGCCTCCGAGGCCACGGCTGGTCCTGACGTTTTCCAGGGCCAAGGTGAAGTACACCCCACGCGTGTCAGATATGTACAGGTTGTAGGTATCATTCTGGTTCCACTCCTGAACGGCGGTGAAAACCTGACCTTGATCTGTGCTCACGATATGCATGTCCTAGAAAACAGAAAAAGAAAGAAGGAGACAAGACAGCTGAAGGGTGAGAGAAAAGAAAGCAGAAGTCATTAGTAAGGACCCCTGCTAGTTCTCGGTGGGCATGATCTACAGGATTACATGTTTGCGCAGGGCTCAGTTGAACATGTCTTTTAATGTATACCCAGATGACCAAAGCTAGCCAACTGAAACGATTTTGTACTTCAGTTCTTCAATATAAGAAATGTGCAGAAACGTGCATTGGTAACTAAAAACCTTTTGCATAACTATTCATCCATACCAGTAGGTGTCAGTATGAAGGCCAAAAACACTGTCCTATCAAGTGAGGTATCTGCATTGGATTTGTAAGCTAATTAAATATTTGTATTTATATATAAATACAAATATGTTTTTTGTTTAGTCCATCTAATTCATTTGAAGTATATAATAGTCTCTTACCTTGGGCAGAGAGTATTTGGGGATTTTAATGCGTACAAAATGTTCTCTTTGATAGGACACATAGTAGCTCGCTCTGCCAGTGGTCGTTACCTGCATGGAAAAAAAATACACATATCTCAGATATCAAATAACTGGCATCAACACTAGAAGATCCACTGGCGGTAAATATTGATTTGTCTTTGTACTTTGAACAAAAGTTTAGAAGTGAGTGGTATGACCAAAATCTTACATCACGGTATGAGTAATACTGTTTATGGAAATATACACACTAATACTGAATTTGTTAAAAAGTAACCCAACTGGCAACTCAGAGCTGGGTAAGTTTTGGACAGAACACACGTTGGTCCCTACCATACAGCCGGTGCAATGCAGCACCAGGCGCGACAGTGCTTTTTGCTAGTTTCAGCCCAACGCAGTTATCATTTTCATGTCCTGCGTGACGTTGTTTAAACAGCAAATGCATTTGCGCCCATTTGTGCGCCCATGGGCATGCTGGTCTGAAAACAAGGTCTAAAGTCAATGGAATATTTGTTTTGTTATTTAAAGAGTGCGTTAGTAATATGCGCCTATATGCAGGTGCACAACGCGCATACACTCTGCTTATTACACACACAGGGATGCACAGCAGCACACAAACATGCCAAATATTAAAAATAAAAAGATCACAATTATTATTATTATGTGCATAAACATAAAAATGCTTTGGTGGAATCCGGCTTTTGCCGTAGATGATCTGCTCGAGCGCTTTAACCTCACACATGAGCAAACCTGTTTCCTCGATGGAGAAGCGTTCAGTTTTCCATCATGTAAATAGCCATTATGTTTGGCTTTTAAAGGGAATGGGAGATGAGACTCTGATTGGTTTATTGCACTCTATGCCCAAAACACACCCATGACTCATTAAGAGAATAGGGACAACCCTTTTAGACCATGCGCCGACCATTTTTCCCATCCTTAAACTAGCAAAAGTGGATTCGGAAACGCCCCAAGCGCTTTAGACCATGCGCTTAGATCATTAAAATAGAGCCCGTTAGGTTAAAGGTCTGAATGATAGTGTTTATACAGGTGTACATAATCAGAAGACGTCTATTTAGGTAATGGAAATTGAACAAATGAATCAAATTAATTACTTTTTTTCAGATTTTAGATTACTAATTCATTAAATTCTTTAAAAACATAAAATAAAAATTGATAGATATTCTTCTGTACTGCAGTATACAACAAAAGTTACATTTTACGTGTTATAGCAGAATATCTATCAACATTTCTAGCAGCAATATATAGACCTTATGTAGCCCTGCCTCTTTTCAGAGCTGTGCTTGTTGTGTTCTGTCTTCTGGTTTGTATTTCCACAGCATGAAGGTAAGATCTTACGGATTTATGAATGAACAGCTCATATTAAAACCTTCCCAGTCTACCCAGACATTTGTTATGATATCCGCTTCAAACATCACAAAGCTCATGATGAATTTCGTTAACTCAACAATAAGTAAATCCACTTCACCAGCTAATTACTCTTCAACAGTGATGCCACAGAAATATACAGAGCTACTCCAAAAACAGAAGTTCAAAGACAAAATTCTAAAGATGGCTGTGCGCTTGTTTCTCTGGCGCATAAGGTCTAAGCCGTCATAGCATCCAGCCCTAGTCATTTTATGAGATCCTGAGCTATTAACCTACTGTCTTCTCCATCACATCACACGAAGTTGTAAATTCAAAAGGCTAATTCAGTAACAGAGTGCACAGGTTATGTCTAGAGCGACTCGTTTAAAAGAATCTCCCCACTATGATTTGGAGGATACTTCTTGGTCTGGGTTTGTCGATGCCCTTTGCAGTTCAGGAGTGGAGAGTGGTAAATATCTTGTAGGACAATCAATACCCTCATTATTCTCTGTCAAGAGAAATCTTTAATTCTCGCAAGCAACGCGCCTGCTCCCATCCCACTCTGAGGGGGATTGTTGGCGCTAATGATAGCGTATGTAGCGAATACACACTGGTTGTTAGCATACACAGCAGGAACTGTCAGAAGCTTGTCATATCTACAGCTGCACAAGGGGGAATGGAGAATGAAATAAATAACTGTTTCGCAGCACAAAAGGTATTTCATTCTGCCAAAGTTGCAGATATGTTTAATTCACACCACCTCTTTTCATAATTTCAATTAGAGGGCATATATACACCCAGCAGGATTCTGATTTGAACATGGGAATAAAATGGGTCCATGATTATATGACAGAAACAATTAAGCTTCTTAGCGGGAAACATGCTTTCAATAAAAGAGGAGAGAGAGGCAGAGAAGGAGAGTGGTGGTCTGGGGAAAATTCTAAACAAACAGCATGTCTGACGTGTCTCCAAAAAGCAGCTCTGCGTGCAACAGAAGGAAGGAGCAGGCAGGATCGATGGTTTCCAAGGGTAGTTGAACTTCGAAAGAAATTGGGATGATCGATTTTTCTGTTTCACATTCTTTGGACTGTGATGCGGCGTGACAAAACATTGGGGTTGAGTGTCCACTTCTTATTGGCAGGACTTGTTATCTGCTCTGCTGTTAGACTTCCAAGAGGGATGTGAGTAAATGTTTTGAAACTTCCCATCAATGTGTACAACTTTTTCGGTTGGCTAGGAAATCATAATTCAAGTTGAGGCCAATTTTGGCCATTGACTGTGCATGCAATTATTTGTTTCACTCAAGTAAATTTCACAAACAATTACAAAGAAACAGCAAGTAACACATTGAATTACACATGAAATTTTAGGGCAGAATCAGGGACTTAATTTGTTACAATGTTGCATTTTCTTTTTGGTTCGGTTCACTGTTACAAGGCAACATTTCAAAGTGTATCAAAATGTGTTTATGCACATCACATGTGAGTAAAGCTGTCCTCTTATTGGTCAGAGTTTCCTCTGTTTCATTCATCAAAATAGATTGATAAGTTCACTCCAAAACATTCAAGATGAAGAGGCGCTCTTTGGTTTTCAACTGCAATAGCTAATAGTGCTCACTCACAGAATCAGACACTGCTGCTTTTTATATATTACATTTCCCAATATGAATTATGATACCACTTGTTTTGTTGGTCGGATTGCTTTCTCGGATTACCGTACCACCCCAGAATTCATTTTCAATCGAGACCACCTTGTTTTGGCGATCTTGGAGCGATTGTTTCAGTGCAGATCCAAGCGCGATTGCCGTGTTTATATATGCCTTATATATAAATGAACCGAAGAAGAAACAATGCCTAGAAGAAAAGTATAGAAGGACAGAAATAGTATTTTCTTGTAGAATATACTCCAATAATCTTTATTTAAAACTGTCCTAAAATAGTTCCCACCCTCATTTGTACTGTTTCAAAGACAACTGTTTTGTATGCAGACATAAATTAATATATTCAAAAACTGTCCTGGATTGGAATTGGAAATTTAGGCCATTACCATTTCACTTTTTCCCTTGAGTATACGATTATTATTCTGATCCACCGGGGAGTTGAAAATGACACAAATAAGCATGAACATACACATAAGTAAGCATACACACTTTGCCTGAATGGTAAGGAAACTTCACAAAGTTTTTGGTTTGCAATGACACAAGGGTGAGGAAATGTTCATTTTCAGGTGAACTACTTCTTTAGGGTACATTCACACTGACAGTGATCTGCAGCCCAAAGCAAGCCGAAGTCATTCATTTTCAATGAGATTTGGTGATTTGAGGCAATATGAGTGGCAGCAACCATTGGCAATGTGACAAAAAAAAAGGCTAGCAGAGTTCAACTTCATGCAAATGAGCAGCAACACCATGGGAGCGAAGACAGAGGACCTTAAATGATCCACCTCGGGATAGTTAAATATTTTACTCAAGTATGTACCAAATTTTGGACGCCACTTGTTACAAAGGGAAACACAAAATTTCACACTGTATTCCACAATCAAGTTATTGGCTCAGTTTAGTTGTTAGTTTCTTTTGTGAGATTTTGCAAGACTGTGAGTTACAAGATCATTGTTCTACTAGTGCCTTATAAATGAGGAGCGACGGGATGACAGAGCATTACTCAGTGAGAATGAACTGAGAAATTCCATCAGGTCTGTTGTTCCAGGAAGTACTTATCTCAAAGATTAATGGCAAAGAGTTACACTGTAACTCCTATCATTCTACTTTTTATTTCAGCAACACCATTTGACTTTGATTGTGGATATCATTATATAATCTAAAAAATAATAATTAAATGGTGCCATTTGACTTGTTTCTTTGCTCTAAAGCATTTCAGAAGAGTGGTCTTTATTATAACAATAGTTCCACCACTGGCTACCTGTTCAACTATAAATCTCTGGTTGAAATAAATATGTTTAAGGAGACTATTTTCCTGCAGTATAGACTTGCAGTTTAGGCAACATTTACCACAGTAAATGAATTAAATAGTCATTACATTTAAAGCAGGTCTTCAATCCTGCTCCTGGGGACACACTGTTCTGCAAAGTTTATATCCTGCCTGCATCAGCACAACTGAATTTCACACCAATGTGATTTTCAAGTGATCCTGAAGAGCTTGATTAGCTGGTTCAGGTGTGTTTGTTTTGGGCTGGAGCTAAAATCCACAGGACAGTGGGTCCTCAGGAGCAGGGTTGAAGACCTATGATATAAAGCATAAGAAACTAGAACAATACAAACTATTTAAAGTAAACTTTTTGGGGGGCAAGGGGCATATAGGGCTTCTAATTCATAATAGGAAAACAATACATGTATATATAGAGATGTATATCTCTTCAGTAACTAATGTGATCTCTGGTCCTTACCTGAACGAACACGTATTCATCCTGAACCACAAGTGAGTTGGTCTCAATATAGCCAGAAAATGGATATGTCCTACTGGATTCAGAGCAGGCTTGAGCTCTGCATGTCACATACTGACAATCTGTTGTAAGGAGAAACAGAAAAAGGATTCTAGCTGTTAATTAGATTCTGATTCTGGGGGCATTCAGTCCAATAACCCCTGACTGCTTCTTAGAATCTCTAAGGGTGTCTCAGCTTCAGAGTACATTAAGTGGAAGATCCAGAATTATGTATCAAATATCAAATGGAAAGTTCATTCAATTTCTGTCGTTATTTGCTCTCCCTCCAATGACCAAATAAAGAGAATTTTGTTTTTTTGGAATCTTGCTTACTATGAATTGTTATTGTATAGAAGAAGAAAAAAATCCTCAAGTGTAGTGTTCCACGAAAGAAAGAAAGAAAGAAAGAAAGAAAGAAAGAAAGAAAGCAAGAAAGAAAGAAAGAAAGAGGAAAGAAAGGAAAGAAAGAATGAAAAAAACATAAGAGTGAGTATACAATGACAGAATTTTTCATTTTAGGGTGAACTATTCCTATAACCAGTGAGAGAAAGCCAGGTATTGAGAGTCCGGGTCCTGCATTAATCTGCTATCAGATGGCATATTTATCATGACGGTAATCCTGTCTAGCTGCCTGCAGGACTGGCTTTATCCTCAGCCTCGGAATCCATCCCCAAGCTCATGGTCTCGTCTCATCTCTTTTCCTCCTCTAACATCAGGTTTGAAGGAGGAGTGTACCATAGATCAGTAGATGGAATGTGAGAGGAAGGTAAAAGCGAGAAATGCAGGAAAAAGAGAATTCAAAATAACCTTACAGTATGTAAAGGAGCATTTCTTTAAATGGACAAGCATACTGAAGAAATATACCCCTTTACTGAGCGAGCCAGGGTTTTGAGTCTGAATGAGACTCACAGTGACACGGAATAAAACAAAAAATATAGTTTGTGAAAGTACTGGGACATGTTGTTTCAGAACAAATAGAATGAGTGAGGCTTAAGCAAGAATCTGCTGGCTTTTTCCTTTTTTCGAATAATCTGTTGACTGAATAATAAAATGACTCAAAAATTCAGGAAAAATGTGATGTTCTGATTGATGTGTTTTCACTTTAATAATATAATATAATATAATCACTTTTTTATCCTTTTGATAAACTAATTTGTATTACTTTAGAGAGTATTATACATTGACTAACAATATTTGAAAAGTCTGCGAAATTTAATTTCGAACAATTCACTAAGAATTAAATATTTTATTACATTTGCACAAAAAATAAAATAGAATAGAATAAAATAAAATAGAAAAAAAATTTAAAAAATAACAATTGCTAGAGCTAGCGCTAGGGCCATAACCAGTCAGAAACAAATCAAAAGATTTGAGTCATTGGGATGAATCGAAATTCTCACCACTAGATTGCAGAATAGAATAGAATAGAATAGAATAGAATAGAATAGAATAGAATAGAATAGAATAGAATAGAATAGAACAAACAATGAATGAACAATGGCTAGGGCCATGACCAGTCAAAAAAACAAAATCAAAATTCTCACCACTAGATTGCAGGACAGAATAATTAAACAAACAAACAAAAAATAAAAATACCAGTCCCAATAAATAAATAAATGAATGAATGAATGAATGAATGAATGAATGAATGAATGAATGAATGAATGAATGAATGAATGATTTGAGTCACTGGGATGAATCAAAATTCTCACCACTAGATTGCAGGACAGAACTGAAGAATAGAATAGAATAGAATAGAATAGAATAGAATAGAATAGAATAGAATAGAATAGAATAGAATAGAATGGAATAGAATGGAATAGAATAGAATGGGTCATGACAAATCAAAAAAACTAAATATTTGAGTCACTGGGATGAATCAAAATTCTCGCTACTAGAATATAATAGAATAGAATAGAATAGAATAGAATATGGCAAATCAAAAAAATATATATTTGAGTCACAAGAAAGAAAGAAAGAAAGAAAGAAAGAAAGAAAGAAAGAAAGAAAGAGAAAGAAAGAGAAAGAGAAAGAAAGAAAGAACTCACGGCCATCAGGAGTATGGGCCTCCATGTGCACTAGATCTAATTCCTTGTCCAGACTGGACACTGACCTGCATTAGAGGAGAAAGACGTTTATCACAGAGACGAAAAAATCCATAACTGATGTCTTACTGAAGGTCCATTTCAGCCAGCAAAGTGACATAAGAGTTGTGAGGTGTCATTTCTCCAAATGCCACATGATGGGAAAAGGAATCAAAGTACACTTTGCAGCAGTAACTAGAAGTGTGTGTAAAACTATGTAATTTGTAGTTTGTAGATTTGTGCACGGTGGTGACAGTGAAGGTGCATAATAGAAATTAGAATGATGACACTTGCTGGAAACATGAGTGTGTGGTGCAAGTCCATACTAGTGCACAACCCCACCATTAACTAGACAGTGTCTTTTATAGCTCAAATAGGCTGTACTAGAGACCACTCTTTCTCTGGGACTCATGCACAAAATGACAACAAACTTCTGCTGAAAGCTCTGCTTTCTCATCCTCCTTCAGTGGTTCACACTAAGTTACACATCATCTTAGCTACATATTGTGTGATTTGTACACTTTGTAGTCACTTTGGTAAAAAGGCATCGACTAAGAATGTAAATGTATTTAAACACATTTGCGTAACTCTCGCATAAATAATGTTCTCATACTCTTAATCTTACATTTTGTCATGTTTATCAAAATAAAAAAAATGGATGAAAAACTGTTACCTGATGGGAGACATCTTGGACTTAACACATAGTGGCTTAGAAGCAATTGTTTTCACAAAAATCATTGTAGAAACGTGCCATTCTCAGTCAGCCATAATTAATATACAAAGAGTGTAAGTGACCAATGAAAAGAGGGTTACAGAAATAAAGCAAGTATAGTATTCAGCTGGTTATGTGATGTCAATACGGCATAATGCAACCCACTCCATGTAAAATAAGACAGCTTCAATTGATCTGAGTCTAAAATAAAAGCTCAATGGTTTAATGTTCGACAAATGAAGAACTTAACACAGCCATAAATATTAGTATTGTAATTTTGCATATATTATGGGTGGAACGGTACCTGAACCTGTTTTTAAAATGATATAGCAATTCTTATCAGAAACATTGCAATTTGATTTCCCCCAAATCTTGCAGCCCTATAGGAGTTTTCATGTCGTGTGTGTGCATCATTTTATTTTTTATTTTTTAAAGTTTTTATCCTTTAACCTTTTTCATCTTTAAAGTCTAGATGCAGTATAGAGTACAATCTTTCTTTCTCCTTTGCTCTCCTTAGCCATCTTTATGCCTCTATTTTCTTTCCATCTTGCTCAGCCATACTTATTCTCTGCATTTCTTTGTCTCCATATTGAACAGAGAGGAGTTGTGCAACAAAGGTCTTAGAGCTCAAGCATCTGTGCAGATTTCATTTCACGTAGACATGCACAACAGCCTTGCTTTTTCCAAGCATAAGAGCAGGCAAAAAAAAAAAAGATTTTTTTTTAGCCGTATCCAACTCAATCCGCATTTCATCAATGCGTCAATGTCAAACAACACTCTACTAAACTCTCCTTGTTCGCCCATAAAATTGTAAGTTAGTGACATCGTGTGAGAAATGGAGATGAGGTGTGATTGTGACAGTATCACCTACCAGTAGAAGCGGTTTGGAGTCACTCGCTCATGAACTAGCTGCCACTTTCGGCCAAAGTCAAACGAGCTATACAGCTGCAAAAAGAGAGAGAGAGAAAACAGGCAGCCATTAAAATCTGCAATCATTCGCTCTGTTAAGTTAAAGCCATATATTCATTTGAAGGCAGTTTCTTCTCATCTCAGTTTAGAGCCTTTTCTCAGAATATAACTGATTCGTCATTGTGATTTGTATTTCATTACATAGTTGAATCATTGTGCTGCCTTTTAAAGGCTTGAGCAAAAAAGCACAGCCCTTAAATCAGTTGTCATGGGTTAAGGAGAACACCATTATGGTTGGCCGTTTTTAGGTAATTGAACACACAATCGTATGGAAATATATGCCATTTTAATAGTGTGGAAAATGGAAATCATATTTACTGCACATGAACACGGTTAAGGGGGTCATATCATAAGGAATATATTTTTCTTGATCTTTTGATATAAAAAAAAGTTGTATTTTAGTTTGAAAATACATTCAGAACTCAAAACTTCTTTCTTGAAAATTTTCTGGCAACAACAAAGGCTCAAAAAATAAAAAAGTGTCTATCTATCTATCTATCTATCTATCTATCTATCTATCTATCTATCTATCTATCTATCTATCTATCTATCTATCTATCTATCTATCTATCAATCATATATATATATATATATATAGAGAGAGAGAGAGAGAGAGAGAGAGAGAGAGAGAGATGATATATACGTTTAATATATGTAGATCTTATATAAATATATTTGCCAAATATTTTACAAAACAATAGTTCGTTTTTATTTATTTATTATTTTTAAACATACTTTTTTTTTTCACCAAGGAGACATTCAATTAATCAAAATATTCCTATTTCAAATAAATTGCTGTTCTTTTGAACTTTCTTAAAGAATCCTGAAGAAAAAAAAAATCACAAAAATATTAAACAGCAGAATGGGTTCAATACTGATAATAATAAGAAATGTTCCCTAGTTTTGCTGTCACAGAAATAAATTACATTTTTAAATATATTAAAATAGATTACAGTCATATTAAAGCAGTGTTATTTTCGTTTTTTTATTATTATTATTTTAGTTTTATTAATATTTTGAATTAGCTTTAATCTTTGTATTTAGTTTTCATTTTAATTTTAGCTTATTTTTTGGTACTTTTGTTATTTTGTCATTTTATTATTATTATTATTTTCCAGCTATTTAGTTTGTTTATTTTTTATTTTAGTTAGTTTTAGTTTTTATTTATTTCCAGTTCATTTATTTCCAAATGATTTTAGTGCTTTAATTTAAAATTATTTCAGTTTATTGCCAAGGCAAGTAGTATTTTAAGTTTTTCAGCTAATATTTATATTTTATTTTATTTCAGCTTTATTTCAATTAACAAAAATGTTTTTTAATAGTTTTCGATTTAGTTAATACTAATAACAACCCTGTTTTAAAGTGCAATAATATTTTACAATATTACTGTTTGACCAAGTAAAAATATATCAAATATATCAGAGGAAAAAAAAGAAGCTGGTTAGCACTTTAGCATTTTTAACAAAATGTTGGCCCCTCTCCTGTTGTACTGTATCTCAATGATCCGTTTTGGTACCATAAAGTCAGAGTCAGCGATGATAGGTTTCCTTTGAGATGTGTTCAGAAAATATATCAGACAAATTATATTTAGTAAAATACTATCCTTCCGAATCTATGTTGCGCATTATAATGGCTCAAACTCCAGGACGTGACAGAGAGGAACAAGAGAAGAGAACTGGCAGAAGTTAAAAGCACAGATCATTTGAGCTTCAGCACTTTACCTGGAGCTAGCAGCGCGTGAAACAGAACACACATTATAATGTGTCTAAATGGAATTATTTGGACTTGAAGCTGCAAGGTGAATCTCAAGGGAATCCTAATGGATAAGATGAGTCCACTCAGGTCCAGAGGGAATTCATTGGAAGTTTCTGCTCCACTATGTGCTCTAGTCTGTACATGTGTCTCAGTCCACAGAAAATAACAGACTATACCTTCAATCTACAGAGCTGCAAAGATGCAGCTTTCTAGAGCCGTTAGGACAGCATTTCTCAACCTAGGCCCCGGGATTCTGTCTCAAATAGCCAGGGGGGCTGCAGAAACTTTCTGTATTTTGAACAAAAATTGCACAGCAAGCAATATGAATGTAACATTTTATGCAGTCTGGGTTTCCTATTCATTCCTCCATAGACATTTTGAATAAAGTGTTTAAGCATTGAACCAAACCATTCGGCTCTGAAAAGCGAGATGGGGGTCCGTGAACACTTATGAACGGGTTCAAAAAGTTAGAGAAACACTGAGTGTAATTTTCTGTACATTAAAAAAGACAAAATAGTGCCAAGTGTGTTGTGAAGTAGTCATCCTTAATTTCTACAGAAACACTGATGTAGTTCAAATCTTCAAACGAACAGAGACACCAGTCAAAAAACATCTGAAGATTGCATTGTACATCTTGACAAGTCACTGAACATTACATTAACACAGAACAAAGAGAGTTAGCATCACAAGCTGTTTACTGACAGGAGCTGGAAGCATCACACAAACACTCAATAACAGGACTGATGCTTTTGATGAGATCTGAAAAGACTGTTTCTGAGAAGACTGACCCATATCATTCAAACCAGCTAACCCAGAAATACACAATGTTCAAAAATACAGAGAGAAGACAGGTCAGTTCAATTGGATATTATTATTCCTAAAAGTGACTCTCCACCTCTATTTATTTGCCAAATAATGTTAAAAAAATGACCGTAAACTACTTGTTTGTTACGGTTTGCAGGGAAGAGGAGAGATGACGATCTAATCGCAAGCAGTATTTATTAAATAAACACACAAACACAGATAATCCAAACAGGGAAAGTCGATGACCATAATCCATTCATAAATCAAACAAGGAAGATGTGAATAATATAACGAGGAAACAGGAGAGGCAACAGCCTTACAAAAACGCGTAAAGACAACAACCAACAAACAAAGACTGAAACAAGGCACAGGTGACACTGATTAATTACTATGGCAACTAAGGAAACAAAGGCAAACAGGAACACAGGAAGTAAAACATGGAAACAGAAACAGCAAAACACTTTAAAATAAAGGTCCACATATCAAAACCGAGGCTTAGGGGTTAGCAATGTTTTTATTGTTGACTATAATTAATAACTGAAATAAAGCTGAATATAAAATATAAATATTAGATGGAAAAAATTAAAATTACAAGTGTTGCCAAGTTTAAGCACTAAAATTGCTAACCAAACATAAAAACTAAAACTGAAATAAAAATAAATGAAACATAAATAGCAATCTGACAGCAAAACTAATAAAAATGACAAAAGCACACAATAAAATCACTAAAATTGCTAAGCACTAAACTGACCAAAATGGAGACTTTTGAAAACGATGGCGCGGCTGCCCACGTTCGCTCTGCGTATCCTTGACTACCGTGTAAACAATAACATGGAGACTGAACTGCAATCTTTGCTGGCTTTTTAAATTTTTTTTTTTATACTGCAGCTACCTACATGCGCAAGAGGCAACTGTTTACACTTGTACGGTCATGTGACATGCGTTTTCAGCCGTGCAGTGTAGACGGAAATTGTTTCTGAAACACTGTGGAAACGCCAGTGTAGACGAGGATCGTTTTCATTTCAAAACGAAAACGCACTAGTGTAAACGGGGCCTAAATGAAACTAAAATTCAAATGAAAACTGAAAATATAAGACTTTAATTTACAACTGAAATACAACTGATGGTTCAATAATTTTACTTTAATGGACAAATGTATTTTCAGATAATGTTTCTGTAAAATGCATTATAATTAGTGGTAATTCATATTGAAAAATATAATTCTGAAATTCAAAAATTAACATTTAAATCTACAAATAAAAAAATAAAAAAATGCTTTAAAATATTGTTCAAATTGAGGAACTGAATTGCATTATGAATCCAATTCTGAATGACAAACAACCCTGATGCAAGTTCAAATCCAGCTTCAATCATTTCCAGATATGGTTCCGCCCTCATATCCTATCAATTCCTGTCCCCTCTGTCTCTCTCTGCCCTTATAAAAGGCAAAAATGCTAACAACAAAAATAGTAAGAGAAAACATTTGCTTCTAGTGGAATGAGTCGAAGTGAGTGGGAAGTAGGAGAACAGAATGCATACTCAGATCTTATGACCCACAAAGTCATGTTTTCCCATACATTACCAGAAGCATAACGTTAGACATATTGAACATACTGTCAAAGAAGTGCAGAAAAACCCCTTACTGACTCGAAACATCCCACCAGCCGGCTACATGACATATGAGTGCCAGCGTGACCCCTACAAGTTGCTAAACACATGGCCTAATTTCCACTGCTCTAATTGTGTTTCTGCATGCCCAGCCGCACAATTAATGGCAAAGCCTGGCGCGTTCCTATTACACTGATTGATGCCCCTGTTGATCGGCCCCCTGCCGGGAATAGCGCGTTTGTTATTCTAGTCCTACAGTGAGAAGGCACCGACCCAGTCAAGCTCTGGCCTATTTCAACAAAGATTCTTTATGATTATTGATGGCTAATGGAGACAGAGTGAAAAAATTGGACAGGATACAGAAACTATTGTTCCTTTGAACATTTATGTGGGGGAGAAAAAGGTAGATTAATGTAACTTTTGTATTTTTAGCTGTCTCTGTATGATAACACTAGAGGGATAGTATTTTGTTAGGACTTTATGTGAAGGCAAAGTGAACCCTAAAGACAACTATACATCACACTCAAAAGTAAATGAATGGTTTTGTATTAATGCATAAAAACATTAATGCATATGTTGGATTGACAACTACACAAAGTGTCCAAAACTAGCTTATTTTCCTTAAAGGGTTAGTTCACCCAAAAAATGAAAATTCTGTCAATAATTACTCACCCTCATGTCGTTCCACACCCGTAAGATATTTTTTCCTCTTCAGAACACAAATTAAGATATTTTTAATGAAATCTGAGAGCTTCCTATTTCATTAAGATCCTCATTTGTGTTACAAAGATGAACGAAAGTCTTAGAGGTTTAGAATGACATGAGGGTGAGTAATTAATGGTAGAATTTTCATTTTTTGGGGTGAATTAACCCTTTAATTTTAAACTACATATGTAATGTACAGCCTGGCGGTCATTATCGCTAAATACTGTAAATAAATAAAGTGGACATGAATTAATGATTTAGGTTGAAGTTGTGATAGTCTTTTCTTCCCTATTGTGAGGTATATCTGATAAAAACGGCTTCTCGAATAAAAAAAAAAAAAAAAAAAGTAGGGCGGGACTTGATTTTGTCCACAGGGAATTGATTGGATGGTTGTGGTTTGCTATTGGTCGATCTCATGTGAGTGACAGTTTGCCCCACCCTAACACCAGTAAACATGTCATCAGAAAAGAGGAGAAGTGTTGTTGCATGAGGGAAGGGACGTTATTTTGATTAAAGATTACAAGGGCACATGAATTAAAAAAAGATGATGTGCATGGATAAGTAATTTATATTAAATACTGCAATATTCCATAAATAACAAGAATTGTCCATTTAACATCTCTTGACATTATAATTAAGACTTTTGTTAGACCATTTAAGATACATTTGGGACTCTTTATGAACTTAAATTTGATCAAACTGAATGTAAGACTTTTTAAGGAGCTACAGGGACCCTGAAAACAAGAGTTTTAGTGCCCGGTCAAATTTTTAGACCTTTCAAAACAAGTCAGTGCTTAATCAGTTTGAATCTCAAATTGTTTCACATTTAACGCAATCTGTCCAAATTCGGGGGACAGACCGGATTGGCGCGACACATATATATATCCCTCGTCAGTGTAAGAGCCTATGGACCACTGGGTCCCTCATAAGCGTGGACGTTGACATATTGTGCCGCTGGCTGAGCTCAACCTGTAGCCATTCATCAGCCGGATGACATGCTCAATTTTAAAAGCTCGGAGCTGTCACAAAGTCGGCTTCATAGCTTCCCACTTACATCAATAAATCACTAGCTGCAGCAAGGACCCACTGCTGACAGTCAGTGACTGCCAACAGGGAGACTCTGGGGCCTTCTAATAGGAGGTGAGGGGAACAGGGAGAGGAGAGCTGATTTTAATAATGTACTTATAATGAAAAAGAAAATCTATAGCACATATTTGCATAACGCCCTGAACACTTGGATCATTTCCATTAAATTGTGATGGAGAGAGCAGGGAATATCAGGCATGGATTGCTGGAGGAGGAGGGCGAGGATGAACCATGCCAGTAAAAGACAGGAAATAAGAAATGCCATTTAATATCATGAAATAAGAAAGCAATTCATCTGGGAGTGTTTTAAGACACGTGAAACAAATGGCCATATTTTTTAAAAGAGATTAAAGATGAAACATAACTGCAACCGCTGAGTTTAGGTTTTGTTTCTATTAGGTCAACTTACAGAAGAAATAATTACTTTGCAGAGGAGGCACGGTTTACATTAAGCATCACCCAATCAGTACACAGCACATTTATATTTGTCCCACATCAAATTTGATTAATAATGTATAGTAAATGATGAAATTAATATTATCTAAGATTAATAAATGCTGTAGAAGTATTGTTTATTCTTAGTTCATGTTAACTAATGAAACCTTGTTGTGTTACCCAATATTCAAATTAGTTAATTGAAAAAAAAGTAGATATATACTGCATTCCAATTAGGACTATTACAGCTGTGTCAAAGGTTTCTATTTCCTGAACGTTAGCCAATCACAATTGAGCGCATAAACCCAGTGGCCAATCAGAGATTTGTTTAAATGAGTCACCGGGCAAAATAAAAAGTTTGTTCTATATAGTATGAATGTGTGTAGTATAAATGGCTATGCTGCCAGCTGTGTCGCTTCACAACTCTTCTCCCAAGGCCTCATGGGATAGTAAAGTGTTTACTGAATGCATACTTCAGAATCTTGCCAGAAGTAGCAGGTCATCAGATACGTTTAATCTACTGTTTGAATACTATGGATTCTGACATACTTCTGTACAGTACTATAGATATGATGATAAGATAAGAAGGGAAGTGGAACTAGATTGGGCATATATTACATCGTTCGATATGAATTATAATAATTACATGTAAAAGTATAAACTGTATACCTCTAAATGGCAGTAACTTACTGTATGGATTATTCAGTTTGTGTGTGCTGATAGCCTCTGTAAAGAAAAAATGAGGTAGCAGACAAATGTATGACTGGTAAAATGTGTTAATGAATACTAACATGGTAGTATAAGAATAAATAAATGTTATGATGCCTGGATAGTTCAGTGAATTTTCGCACTAACAGCTTGGTCTCCAGAAGTTCAGAATCTTAGAGATCTCTACAGTGTTTAAATGATCTGTCAAGCACAAAATGTTTATTCTAGTAAGGCAGATGGCAGGATTAGCACAATTTATGACTCAAATTAGTGGCAGGAGGACACATTAAGCTTGCTCATGTGCGATTTTCAAGGGACTAAGCCCAAAAACAATAACTAGCCGGGCAAAATGCAAAGATGCAGATAATTTAGAGTTTATATATACAGCCATTTTTGTTTACAGCCATTTACTGTTCCTTATTATTTATTTTAATCCAATTTCAACCCATTTGTAATTAAATACATCATCTTTCTTTTTTAATTAATTTTAATTCCTCCATACTTTCTTCTAATTTAAGTTGTTTTTCCGCCCACCTCATATTTTCATTATGCACATTGTACCGCACTTTAAATTGCCACTGTGTGTGAAATGTTCTATTCAATTTTTTGTCCAACCAATAGAAAATGGGTGGAGTGGAAACTTGCAATTCCGTTTGGTGTCACTAGAGGCCCTGAAGTCACCTTTAAACTTGTGTTTAACCCAAACAATTCCTTTATCTTTTTAATTAATCTCTTTAAAAATGATTAGAAGAGTGTTCACATGCATATAAACACCTCTTAAAACACTATCAGAGAATATTCAGCTTCTCAAGTGAAGTGTTGACCTGCCCTGCAGAGAAGGAGAATGAGTAGGTTATAGAATTATGGAAATGAGCAACCAAGCGTTATTGTTCCTGTGTCTGACCATTTTCATAATTCACTTTTATACCGGCTAATTGCGTTAGCTATAAATTCTCGATGCACTTATGTACAGCACTCTAAATCATCTGGCGTCCTGTAGAGAGAGCTTGCGATGGCACACTCTAAAAACTGCTGGGTTAAATATGGACAAAACCAGGGATTGGGTTGTTTTCACCCAGCCATTTTTTTCAACCAATTTTGGATTTATTTTTTTAGCCAGCAATATAGTAATATAGTAAAAGGCGTGTTTTTGCTCACCCCCAAATAGGGGCAAATGTGTAGGGTATTTTAAGCTGAAACTTGACCAGACCAGAGACTTATATTACATCATGTGAAAGAGGGCATAATAGGTGCCTTTTAACCCAACCTGCTGGGTTTGTCCATATTTTACCCAGCTTGGGTTTTTTTAACCCAGCATTTTTTAGAGTGCAATAGCTGAACTAATCCTTTCTTTCTTCATTTCCCTGTCGAGTTAAGAACATGCTCAGTGATCACGATCCTGAGACATTATAGGCATAAGAAGGTAGCATATATGCAAATCATGCATCAGCATTGTTTGGGGTTGGGGTTTATCTTTGACACCCAGGCCCCCAACATTACACCTCTCTAAACTGTCACTATCAATTTTGCCAAAACCATTTGCATTTTTTAGAAGTGTTTTGACTGGTGCATTTTCAAGGGTGTTTCTAGACATTTTCTTCCCTGTGAAGTTTGAAAATAAACTTGAACTTGTCCATTTACAATATCTGACAGTTGATATATTTATAGTTGAAAGTCTGTTTATAAACCAACAAATGTCATTTCCATTTTGATCTCAAATTATGTATTGCAGTTGCATTTTTATTTATTTATTTATTTATTTTTTGCCATGGAGTCTTTTTTCTTTTAGTTTGATTTGACCATCATATCAAACCTGGTTCAGACAGTGTCAGGTAAGATCAGAGAGCATCTGTGCTTTCCTGTGGGGCAACAGTTGATGGGTTGGTTTTATCTGCCTAGTGAGCCAGTCAGCCCATGGAAATGAATGAATCGATCGGGTTATTAAAGGCACTTTATCAAAGGCACAGACCTCCAAAATCCTGTCTGGCACAGCATCATGCCCTCCAAAGCAAATGAGGTAACCACTGGAAAACATAGATGTAGAATATAAAAGAAATAGCCATTTTTACTTCTGCTGAAAATTGTTTCCTCATTAACAGATGTTCATTAGTGCATTACCTCCACAAAATAGACTGTGGAAATATTTGAGTAATTTATTACAATAGTATTTATGGCTCAAATGCCTCAATTAAAGGTGGGATAAGTAGATTTTGACAAACGCTGTTGGACATTGTTGATATTTGAAATCAACCCAAACAAACCCACCTCTCTTTTCATTGCTCCGCCTCCAAAACTCACGCTACAATCCTAACCACCCTGCTCCGAGTCGGTCTCGAACCGAGACGAGTGCACTAACAATGACGCTAAACACCGCATTCTCTAACGGTCGTCAGTGCTCAGTGGTTTACCTGCACAACTCTTACTAGCTGGCCTCTGTTACACACGCAATGTGAGAGTGGATGTCTATTTATCACATCTGAAGCACAACTAAATGCTTCACGAAAAATAAAGCACAGTCGATGAATGAACGACAAGGAAGCACAAAAAATTAACGCACAGTACACAAGAGTAAATACAAAGTTTTCTTTGTTAGTCACCAGCAGTACAGCAGCTCCAGACAATCAAAACCATGTTACTCACATGTGAAGCGGAATCAAAGCAGCCGCCGCGTCTGTTTTCAGGCCTTCCCACTTAGCTCTCTCCAGCACCGGAAAGCTTGTCTAATATTAACACAGGTCCTAAAGCGCTTGCCTAGTCAGAAACCTTCATTTCAGTGATATTCTTTTGAGCTGTTTTGTATTGTGTCCCATCTCTCTCTCTGCAGGTTTTTTTTTTTTTTTTTTAAATCTCCCTCTTGCTAGTTCTCTCTCCTCGACCGTCATGCTGACCCCCTAATGCTGACTGGTTACACGTTTGTTGTTGTGTCGGCCTGACTTACTTCCAAACAGTGTTTTCGACAATTTACTTACTCCACCTTTAAGTATTTTAATATAAAATTAATTCATTAATTAATTAATTTATTCATTCACTTTAATGTTATTTCAATTTTATTATGCAACTCTTTATTAAGGTCTACAGGTTGCAATTCCATTTGTTTCCAATAGGGGTTCAAAACAATTGAGTAATAAGATGTTAACATTGGAATTAGTCCAAAATGCCATTTATTACAGTGTTCTTAGTCTCAGCCTCAGACGTCACACCCACGGACTGTTGGCTGAATGTCTGATGCATATGGCACACTTATCTGGAAACACTTCAGGAGTTTTGAAGTCGTCATCTGATTTGTTGAATTCTACAATTCTCTGTCCGGGAGGTATGCGTGTCGCATTCTTTAATGGTCTGCCTGGAAACAAATGCTGTGACGCGAAACCGGCTCGTGGAAGAAGAAAGCTGTCGTGTTTACAACTGTGGCGTACGAGTGCTTACCAGGATCAACTAAACGCTGGATTTTCAAAAGTATGTGAAGTTCGCGGCTCCACTGTTGCAGTAAACTTGCACAACGTTCTTTAATTAATAATTTCTTAGATGCCCGCTTATTGTAGGGACATCGACTTTACATTTTCATGCCCCTAAACATGACTCGGAACAAAACGAACTGTGATTGGTTGCATTACATGTCAGTCCACCCAAGAGGACTGACATGTAATGCAACCAATCACAGTTCGTTTTGTTCCGAGTCATGAGTATACAGTGTGCCATATGCATAAGTATATATTTCCCAAACTTTTGAATAGTAGTGTAAACAATGACAGAAGAATAGTCTAGAACACTGTAGTCTCGCATAGCCAGACCTTCAGACTGACGGCAGAAGGTCTTGACTCTATCGCAGCTTTCATTGGCCAAGGACAATGAAAGCTGCGATAGAGTCAAGACCTTCTGCCGTCAGTCTGAAGGTCTGGCTATGCGAGACTACAGTGTTCTAGACTATTCTTCTGTCATTGTTTACACTACTATTCAAAAGTTTGGGAAATATATACTTTTATTCATCAAGAAAACATTGAATTGATTAAAAGTGATAGTAAAGACATTTACAGTGTTACAAAACATTTATATTTCGAATAAATGAACTAGAACTGTTAGTCCTCATGAATACTATATTAGCCATCATGAATATTCTGAGAAGCGAAACAGTCTCTTAGCTTGGCACTGGAATTGTGTTTTCCACATTAAGGGAAGTTCAGAACGCCTGGGATGCTTCATCAGGAGGCATTCACGCGAGGCATGAAAAGGGAGGTTAGACACAGGGAGGTGACAGGCGGGAATCCGGCTAAAGATATGTGCCATCTGGATGAGCAGTGAGCTGAGAAATTCAGCTCTAACAGCACTGTAACAACTGACTTCACTGCAGAGAGGTAACACACGTTCCTTGCTCACACACTCAAAGGAGAAGTCACATACAGACATACACAGTTTGAGAGAGGATTATACAGAGGGTTGATGGCGTGCATGAACATATACACTAAGGTTGCTCTTGCTTACATCAAGAGCTATGAGGTACAAGAGGCCATCATATATTGTGAGAGGCGACTAGAGGCCGTTGTTAGGCACGGCACGCAGCGGCCTGTCTGCAAAACCTTCAGCCATGAATATATTTAAAATACTGGATGGCCTCAAGTTCCTTATTGTTTATTACTTCATAAAATGTCATTAAAATGTAAATTATTTTAGAAAAAAATCATATATTTATAGTGCCTGACATGTACACCATTATTCAAAAGTTTTTTAATGTTTTTGAAAGAATGCTCTTGCACTAAAAATTGATGCAACTCTTGATGAAAATAAATGTTGTGGTGTTATTTCATGGTCAAAATCTTGTATTGACAATTGCAGATCACTGCAATAATGATCCAGTCATAGAATCTTAAGCATTTGCCTATTTAAATCCAGACAGCGATCTTTTTTGGCCATACAGTGTATTTGGTCTTGGCAGAATAGATCTGCTACACTGCTGCTGTTATTGCTGCTGGTACAGAGTAAGTACGGGACTTGCAAGTAAGACATGCTGCTGCTGTACAATATAGCATACATAAATTACCTGTTGCAGATCTATACAGGTGGAGTTGGGGAAGGTGGAGGGTTTCTGAAAGCATGTTGCACTGCTAAAGGAAATTCTGACCAAATATTTAAAGTTTGAGTATACAAGCTCATTGGCTACTGATACAGCAGGAACCAATCAGCTGTGCCCTATAGAGAAATGATGTGATTGCAAGCGGGTTGAGTTAAGGACCTATCAGGCTGCACCATCTAGAGTTTCATGACAGAACTTTGTATTTATGACACTTTATTCAACAACAAAAGCTCGTTTCACGTGTCATACGTCATTACGCCATTTCTACACCACCGCACATGCGCAGTACTTTCCAGTTCCGGGTTTCAATCCGATCAAATGTTTACATGTCCTCTCGATCAGATTAGAAAATGTTTAAACCACCCCTTACAATCCGAATGAAATCCGATTTGGCCAATTGTGACGAGCAGGGCGGGCGAGAACCGTGAGGGAACCGCCTCGAGTCTCTCACGGAGGAGCTCCGGAAGCATAAAAGGAGGAGCGACGACAGTGAAGGACGAGAGAGGACCAGGCCTGGACTTTATTTTACGTTTTATTATGTTTTTGTGGCCGGCAGACGTCCGTGATGGTCTGCCGGCATTACTTTCGTTTTGTTCTATGTTTATTTTATATTAAAGTTATGTTGAACGTTCGCCGGTTCCCGCCTCCTTCTCCCCGTACATACAAACTGCGCTGCACCAATTCATTCCGATTTACTTTTTTAATCCGACTGTGCTGTCTGATTACAATTGGATTGTTAGGGTCCATTTAAACACAGCTACTGATATAAATTTCATTTTTTACCAATTCCCAATTCTTAAATCTTAGAAAAAAAAAAGGTGCAAGGTCTAAAAAGCTGAACTTCTTTTAACTTGAGCGCTCATTTTTAGAATGCCATGTCATGCGATAGACACTGCAAAAGACATGAACGCAATGGTTAAAGATGTCCGTCTTGAGTGCATTTACATTGAAAAACAATGGAATGGAACAGTCGAATGGAAAAACGTGTTCTGTGTGAACAGCCCCTTATTCCCACCATTTTTTTGCTTTACCAATGTGAATGGACATCATGCACACAATTACACTCACTAAAGTTGAAGGCTTGTGCGTTTGCTATTTTACCCAATGTAATCCTCTAAAAGGACATATTTAGAGCTACACATCAGATTTTCCTTGCAAAGTCATTCTGCATTACTAATCAAAGCAATGACGAATAAAAGGTGACGTTCTAGGCTTAAATTACATGATCCCATGCGCTAAGAGACACAAATCCATCTACTTCAGTTAGACATGGTACGTATTACAGCCGTTAATCTCTCACAGCTTCTCCAGAAGCACAGAGTCACACGGAGACACTGTTTAGGCTATTACTATTAACAACTCGTGCTGCTAATTCCGAAACACAATGTATTTTCACTGCAACAACACGAACGGCACTAAAAAAGATGCTGTGTCTTGTGTTTATCCTTGTAATGTTCACCCTTCCCACGTTTTTCTATTTCCAGTGATGTCCCTGAAGCATCGAAGCTAGCTTTTGCAAAAGTTACGATTGTGTGCAAAATAATTAACAGAATACATTTGCATCATTAGAATGCAACAACTTGGAAAACTGTTCAAGCTTTGACGTTAACAAACATGCTTCTGAAGGCAAGCCAAGACAACTAATGCAATCTCCAGCATTTGAATGAGGGCAAATTCATGAGGGAGATGGTACAAAAACAAGACGTTTTTGTTCTGTTTTGTTTTGCTTCCTCACATGTTGCTAAACCTGACAAATGCATAATTAATTACTTTCCAGGTAGAGCTTCAGGAAAAACCAATCACGGTCCGTAAATGTGATGCTTGAACAGCAAAGCAGTATGTAAATCACTGCTGTATCTGTGTCACATACTAACAAGTAGCATCCATCTGCTTAAACTAATCCTCGCCTACAGCTGATAATAACTTACCAGACATCAATTTTTACAACCAAACATTCCATTTCACACCCACTCTCTCTGAAAGCTAATACCTATAATCCTATGGGCATCTGTCAGGTCAAGCTTATCCAGGTGTAACAGCGTCTGTTCAATGTGATCTCACAAAAAATGCCTGGAATAAACTTTATGTCCAACAAATCCACACAAACTGAAATGCTGAATACACTCAGAATTTTCAGAGTTCAGCCACTGTTCAAATTACATGGCTGGACAGGATGTGACAGTTAGAGCCCCTAGTTATCCTTGAAATGAGTTTTGTTTTTTTTATTCAGTTTTTTCATAAATTTTAATAACATCATAATAACATAAAATACTAACATGAATGTGAATGCATATACAATATAAACATTTTTTTTTTTAACCTCAAATGAAGCATAAAGGACATGAAAGTATTTGTAAAATCCAGAAAGGCAGTTTTATCTGTCTACAAAATATGTGACCCGTGCTGGCAAAATGAGTCGCAATGAGCACATTTTCAAAAATGAGGCATTGTTATTCTCATATTCTCTATTAAAAATGATTCCACAATTGTTTGATTAAGATTATTGTAACAGACAGTCTATATATAAGACCTACTGTATCACATGGATCTAATATAATGTTACACATCAAATGTTTTTCAGTTAACCAAAAGTTCACTTAAGACACAAGAGAAAATGTTTGCATGAATACTCACAAAGACAGATTTTTGTTTATGTATCAGGATTGCGTGCTCTCTGAGGCGTCTTTGTGTACGTGCTTCGGATCTGTCAGTCAGCGCGAGTAAGATCGTTTTGTTTACATCAGCATGAGTTTGAAAGTCACATTTCCATGGTTCAGACTCAAGCCATTGAGAATTCGCTATGAATATTTTTCAAAGTTGGAATGCTGTGCTTTACAACGATACCAAACTTGTGCTGAGGGGAAACGCCAGTAGTCGAGAAGCGAGCAGAGAAAACTGCATTTTTCATGGACAAAGGAAATGTTCTCCTCTCAGAAAACACAAATAAAGATACTTTTAGATGTTTAATTGCTATTTTGAGCTTTGGGATCACTAGACGAGGGCGTAATGAACTCAATTTTCCACCAAGATTGACATTTTTCACTTTTTTTGCCTGTAGCTTGAAATGCGCATTCTGACTCATTTTGCCAGCACGGGTCACATATTTTACCTTAATATGTTGCTCATCAGTGATTATGGTACATTGTATATGGTTAAAAAAAAGTTTTATTTTTGAGTCATTTTCAAAGGGGTTTACAGTTATAACAAACTTTTTAACAAAATGTGGGACATGAATGGCATCTAAATACATTTATTTTATCATAAATTATGGTCTCATTTTAAAAAAATAATAATAATAATTTTAATGGGGCACTAAAGTGTACTCATGAATGTAATGGAAGCAACAGTACAACTTGCAGCCAACAGCTGGGTGTTTTTTGGAACTGTCAGCACCAAACACACCTGTAGTAAAAGGTGATGAAAACTAAAAGAGTAGATTGCATTCCAGTTACATAACCAACACCTTTCCCCACAGCTCCTGCTAACTTCTGAGGAAACAAAATGAACTTGCTATGTTTTCCTGTAGCTCTTTACCAGCCAGCAAACAGGTTTAAGTTTGAAACACTTACGTGTGGTGCATTCCAAATTAATGGAGCCAGTGGCGAGTTATGGTCATTAGTGGAATAGCAGGGAGTGGAAATGAAGAAGAGAAGATGGACAGAATTACACGCAGCTGGCTGGCAGCACTGCACTTTGCAACTATAAATCTTCTGGTCCTCCCTTGCCTCTCTGACCACGGCACATTACGGTATTGGCCTTCTAATTTCATGGACCAATTAGTAAATGACGATGTCCTGGATGAATTCTATTCCTGTGCCACAGTAAATGTACAGGTTTTTGGTCAGTCTTTTACTTGGTCTAAACTTGAATTCCCCCCTCCCCTCACCTCCACAGGTCTCTTGTCACATTGTAACATTTGGTTCTGAACAGATATACTTTTGCATCTTTGAGTACTAATGGCAGCTCTTTACCGCTGTAGCTAGGTAACAACTCAGGAGGAGAAGGTGCCAGCTTTAATGTTGTCACTGTGTCTGTTGCGAATGCACTGCAAGAGATGCTAAGAATGTGAGCTGCTCACAAGCAGCAATATCTATGAAGACAAGCAGCAATAAGAAATGCATTATACTATGCTATTTCAATTTTACGGTCTATGCAAGTCATACTGGATTGCATTCATGCAATTGTGAACTGTACTAGAGTCCACATCATGAACCATACCAGACCACTGTTTCATACAACACAATAAACTAATATTATTTTGTAGCAATCAAATAGTTTATTTAATAAAAAACAAGCATAATAAAATAAAACATGCTAATATTATTTATTATACACATTTATAGAATATTTGCTGTTTCTCAAAAGTTTGGGGTCAGTAAGATTTTTTTATTATTATTATTATTATTTTTTTAAATGAATACTTTTATTCAGCAGGGAGGAATTAAACTAATCAAAAGTGACAGTAAAGACTTGTACATAGTTTAAAAAAAAAATATGTATTTATTTTGAACTTTCTATTCATCAAAGAATCATTAAAGAAAAATGGTTTCTACAAAAATATTAAGTGTTTAACTTTATTATTAATAATAATAACAATCAGAAATGTTTCTTGAGCACCAAATCAGCATATTAGAATGATTTCTGAAGGATCATGTGACACTGAAGACTGGAGTAATGATGCTGAAAATTCAGCTTTACCATCACAGGAATAAATTATATTTTAAAATATATTCGCATTGAAAACAGCTTAAATTGTAATAATATTTCACAGCATTACTGTTTTTAATAAAATAAATGCAGCCTTGCTGAGCATAAGATAATTATTTCAAAAACATTCAAAAATCTTACCGACCCCAAACTTTTTCCTTAAATTTGGACAGCAATTTTCCTCTATGTAGTTTTCATTTTATTTGTATTATTATTATTATTATTATGATATTAATTTCCTTATTCAATAAATCCCACAACTTTAGTTATATTGGGTGTGAGTCAGTAGGTGGCTTGTAACGTTCACTCAGAGTAGATCTTAATTACAAATATAAGACTGGAGCTTATGTTGCTAAAAGATGAAACTTCTGTCAGTCACTCAGTCAGTCACTTTTCCCAAAACAAAAACTTTCAAGAAACAGTAAGGCATGATGAATACCTATGCTATTTGACTCCTCCATTGGCTGCTGCATCCACAAGCCACAAGCTTCTCATGCATCAACATGCATCTCACCAACACTTCTTTGGACATACTGGTGTCTTTGTGAATCTGAATTTTTTTAGATTTGTCCTCTACAGGACTTTCTGTCACTGGTTGTCACTCTGTGCTTCATGGACTTTCATATAACTACTGTAATCTCTTCTGCTAGCTGGCTTTCCGCAAGAATGGATTCTTAGCTGCAACAAGCCCTTCCAGTCCACTTCTTAAAAGTCTTCTCATGGTTGAAGTGTGCACCTTGCTGCTGGATGGCTCCCAGATGCTGAGCAAGCGCTTCAATGGATTCTCACTGTCCCTTAAGGAAGTGACCTTTAAGTATTGCAATAGCTTTAACCATAATTTGCTTGGGTGGTCTAAGCTAAGCATATATGTATTTCACTGTTTGTAGTGAAGAATAATCTTTCCCTTTTATCCATTTAATGTTAAACATGACAAGGGCTTAAATTAAGATAGTATTAAACCTTAGTTAAAAAAAAGACATTTAAGTAGCTTTTATAGACATGCTTTAGAAAAAAGAAAGAAAAACAAAACAGAAAACAGAAAAAGGTTTACACTGGCTCTAGTGCTAATGTGGTACTAAAGGAATTACTGAGGCAAATCATTACTGTAATACTGTAGATACAGACTATTTCATCACACACTCCCATACACACTCACACACACACACGATTGTTTGAGACTGTCCTCCAAAAAAAACTAAATGACCCTATAGGTTGTTTTTCAACCACCTTATCACGACCTATATTTACATTTTTAAGTCATGCGCCCTCTAGCTGGCGTAAAAACCATGACAGTGTCGTGTTACATCTGTTGTCATGAAATGACGTATGACCGTCATTACCAATCAAAATGCGTGTTCATTTAATTTCAATGTGTGGACTTTTTACACCATTTGTCCTATTTCCATTTAGCAAAACTCTGCATATACATTTTATGAGCACATGCGTTCCCTGGGATCGAACCCACGATCGCGTGATCACATGATCACATGATCGCATATTGTTATATATTGCAATGCTCTGCCAACTGAGCTGCGTGAAACCCGAAATATGACACAGATAAAAGGGAACAATGCATTAAAGTGAAAGTGTCCTGTTGTCAATAGGGGCGCAACTTTAGTAAACGCTCCTATGGGTCGTATTTCAGGGAAGAGACAAACGACCTATATGGGCGTATTGTTTGGAGAACATGTTGGTTTGTTTTTGTGAATTGTTGGGATATTCCATAGGCGTAATGGTTTTTATACTGTACAAACCATATTTTCTATCGCCTTACACCAATCATACACCTAAAGCTACCCATCACAGGAAACTGTGCACATTTTTACTTTCTCAAAAAAACTTTATATGAAACTTTGTATGATTTATAAACCTTTTAAAAAAATGGGGACATGGGGTAATGTCCTCATAAGTCACCTTCTCCTTGTAATACCGATGTCATTATAAAAACTTGTGTCCTGATATGTCACAAAAGCACACACACACACACACACACCATCCATTGACTGAGCACATCCATCTACTTTTTTTTTTTTTTGGTGGAACAATAACTAAAGCAGAAATACAAAGAACTTTAAAACCATGGAAAATACTTGCATACATGCCCTAAACGTGCGTGAACAGAGATATTTGTCTTACACTTCTCAACAGACGTACTGAGGGTACAGAGTTGGTGACACCAAGCTGCTCCTGTTTGCGTAAGTAAATGTCAGCCTTGTCTACAGCCCCTATGTGGTCTTTGATGGCAAACTGCGATGACAGCTTCAGAAATGTAGGCAAAAACATAGGAATAATACAGGGAGTGTGACAGTGGAGAGGTGACAGAAGTTGAACAGGAAGCATGTGAGCAATACAGTATCAAGTGACTGCCACCGTGTGTTACTGAGGCCTACAGCTTCAGAAAAGTGAAGATTCTGACATGGTGTTAAAAGAAAGAAAACTACATTAGATTGTAAGCAACTGAATTAGATAAGATAAAATGCACATTCAGTTTCAACCATAC
>RJVU01037554.1:2291766-2354446 GCA_003731715.1 Anabarilius grahami | reverse complement strand
AAAAAAAAAAAAATAAATAAATAAATATATATATATATATAAACATAAGTTAAACTCAACTTGAAGATAACATTTGTTTCAACTCACAAATAGTCAAAACAATGGATTACTTTAAGTTGAATTTTTAAAAACTTGAGTTCAAAACCCAAAACTTGTCATGACAATTGGAGTTAAAGAGAAGAAATAAGTTCAAATAACTTAATGGTGCTGTAATAGTGCAGTTTTATACCAAGGTGTTCGTTCTTCTTTGTACATGTGTTCTTGTGGACTTGTGAAACGTCATCAGTCACTGCCCAAGTACTGTTCCAAATCAAAGTTCACATCTAGCCAAGTACAGTTCAAATCCCTAAGTGTGTTCTTGATCCGCCCCTTTTATTGAGAATGCATCGAGAGGTGACTTGTGCGGACTTCAGACAGCCAGGTAACCCAGAATGCATCTCGCACTAACCAGCAAGCGTCAATAGCGGAGGAGAAAACGCATGTAATTTAAAAATATTTATGTTATTATGTCACGAAATGTAGTTTTAAGAGTTTTTCACGTGAGAATGTACTGGTTTAAAGCTAAAATCTGTTGTTTATTGATAAAGATAGTGCCCATTTGAAAATTTCATCTGACATTTTCATAGTTGTGAGATTTAGGCGATCACCGGATGCTCAGTGCTTATGTACCCAGCCGAGAACATGAATTCTCATGAATCTATAATTTGTTTCCTGGCAAATCGTTTTGGCTGAGGGCAAAGTGAAGTTTTGTAACTTTATATATTTAGGCTATTTAACTTTACCCGTTGTAACCCAAGTTACTAATGCGCTGACTTTGTATGTTTGACTGAATTGTTTGCTAGTATTTTCAAAGCTGCTTTAAAAAGTCTGTAAATTATTAAAAAGCAAAACAAGTGAATCAATTATAACCTGAAGGCATTTCTTCTTGATTTCATTATTGCACTATAAACTGTCACATCCAGTCTATATTTTACCTCTATATTTACCTCAATTTTTTTTTTCTTAGTATGCCTCTCAGCAGGGTCTCTACTCTTGTTCTCTCTATTTATAACACGTACACTTTTCTTGCAGTTATTATCCAAGATGACAAAGGCTAAATGACAGCTCCCACCTCTAAGAGAACTGGTCAGGTAAAAAATAAATAATAATACCGAAAGGTCAGTGCACAGATGAAAAAGCAACGTGCCTGTTGGAGATCTGAATTCTAAATACTCTCCGAAGGCAGAAATGTATCTAGCAAAGGCAAGAAACATGTCTTCTTTTAATAATAAGCCCCAGTGCAGTAGATACGAATATGGGAATAATTCATTGATATTTTTCTTAATGAAATATAACTCACCATTTTAAAGCCCCAATCATGCCACCCTAAATTACACATAATTATATGTCATAAAATCTTAAGTGTTGCATTAGCCTCATGCTGTAACATATACAATCCTGAATCTGAGCAACCATAAACACATTTGAAGGTGCAATATGTAAGAATTTTGCAGTAAAATATCCAAAAACCACTAGGCCAGTGTTATATATTTTGTTCAGTTGAGTACTTACAACATCCCAAACTATTTGTAAATCGTGAGAAAATTGCAATTTTAACCAAGGCCAACGTTATAACATTTTCAACACACTCAAATGTATCTAATATGATAAACAGAGCTGCGTTACCTCATACTCATGACCAGAAAAGCGGAAGCAGCGCCGGCGACTGTGTCATAATAAAAGTTCCGCTGCTCGTGAGGCGTGTGTTGCGCAATCGCTCCAGCGGCCTCGTTCAGCTCCACAACACTCGGCCCTGCTCTGCTTCATACTACAGTAACGTTAATAATCACATCCATGAACATGATTTCTGCCCGAGTCCTATCCCTATTCTTTTGCACAGGCCGTTGAGGTGAAGACCACATGTCCCAAGATTCCGCGCTCAAACTTGGCGTCATCAAGCTACGCCTTTGTTTTGAATAGGCCTCTAGCGGGCAGAAAATATTACATATTGCAGCTTTAAGGCAAGTTAAATAGGAAACCAGACACAAAATAAATAGCAGACTTGCCAATGCAATTTAACAACACACTCCAAATAGACATTACACCAGAAGAGCCTGCATTGATTTAAAATCGCTAAAGAAAACCCCCTTATTTATCAATGTTTCTGTTACATTCTCTAACACTTTTCATTTTTGCTGCATTTTACCCAAAATACACCATCTGCTAAGCTCACAACACAAGCACACTATTTTCTCAGTCCAACCCAAGTGTTATTCCATCTGTCTCCTAGGCAATTTTTTCCACAAAGCAATAACACTTCATAGGGACCCAACTTTAATTCTAGCTGTGCATGTTTTATTTTAAGGTGCAATCGAGTTGCAGGTGTGCGGCTGCATTCTTTAGAGATTCAACAGGCGTACAATCACATCCACCAGTCTTTTTCATCTGCATCATCCACAGCAACCACAGAAAAAAGCTGGAAAATTTCACAGATGCAATAACTTCTCAAGATTATTTATATCTGTTGCTTATTAGTTAACACAAGCACAGCTTTGCCTCTATGACTAATGTTGTATGGCACAGTGCCTGCTGTTGTCTTGATCATCACTATGCAGTTTATCCTAATTAAAGGGAAATTCTGGGTTCACGACAGCATTTGAGAAATAATGTTGATAACCATAAAAGGAATTGACTACCCCCCACACCCGTTTATAAGTACTTACAATGGAAGTGAATGGGGCCGATATTTTAAATATTTAATGTGAAGCTTGTAATTTTATAAAAAAAAAGTTTTTGAAGCCAAAAATAAATAAAAAATGCATCCATCCATCATAAAAGTAATCCATACAGCTCCAGGGGATTAATAAAGGCCTTCTGAAGTGAAGTGATGTTTTTTTGTAAGAAAAATATCCATATTTAAAACTGTATTAACTATAATAACTAGCTTCCGGCAGATGGAAGAGTGAACTCTGATTCGACATATGACGTAATGACGAAAGCGGAAGCGCAGAGGATTGAGTAAAACAAAACACCGGTCACGAATTAGAAGCCTAAAACAATAATTTTTAAAGAAAAATGTCAGAGGATTTTGATATAAGAGGAGAGGAGCTTAAATTTGTTGCACAGCCCAGTTTGTTTGAACTGCAAGAGGTGTCTAAGCTTACGATACTCCTACATCCTGCGTCATACATTGCATCAAGGGGTTACTCATTTGGCAAGTCGACTATGCATACAGTCATCCACCGGAAGCTAGTTATTTGCATTTATAAAGTTTTAAATATGGATATTTCTCTTACAAAAATGCATTATTTCACTTTTTTTTTATAATGGATGGATGAATTTTGTTTGGGCTTCAACTTCTGGCCTCCCTTTCATTATCAGAATCAGAATCAGAATCAGAAAGAGCTTTATTGCCAGGTATGTTGTTTACACATACTAGGAATTTGTTTTAGTGACAGAAGCTCCACAGTGCAACAGAGTGACAGCGACAAGACACGACACATGTCTTGTCGCTGATATTATACCATTATATCTACCATTATAAAGCTTGGAAAAGCAAGGATATTTTTAAATATATGTTTGTCTGAAAGAAGACATACACCATATACGCCTAGGATGACTTCAGGGTGAGTAAATCATGGGATAATTTCATTTTTGGGTGAACTAACCCTTTAAAGATGCCAATTATCACTAAACTTCCTGAAATAATTGATACCTCTGCAAAATTTCGTTGACTGTATGTAGAAATGCGGATGTAAGTTATTTTCTGTGATTGTGTGCATTTTTTATTCATTATAGCCACTACAGTAAATAATAAAATGCAGTAAATTGTCAAATAACTTGCACTACAAACCAGCATTGTTTGATTACGATAATAAATGAAAATAATATGATAAATAACAGTTTACAAAATCAATCAGCACAAACAGTTTTTGTAAAGCTAAAATAACTGGAAGAGGATGAGAGCGGAAGCCTCGACACAAAAGTTACAATAGCCGCGCCTGTTCTTACATCAAGAATAAGGTATAGACATTTAATGCAGACGTGTGCAGCTGGTATCACATTTGCTTATGTCAGACACACAAGTAAATGCACTAAAACATGCTCTCAGATGGCTCTCAGTGGATGTGATGCCACCTCAGGCCCTATAATTAAAGTGTGACGCGTGGTTATGCTAGTGTCAATCATTTGTAATCTGTACAGCCATTAAGGGGCGAACTTGTCAGAGCCATTGATCTGTGGCGCCTCTCAGACGCTGTTTTATTCTCCGGTAGTGAAAAGGCCGTGGCATTTGATTGACAGCATGTCTCTGCCTGCGTAACAACTCACTAGCTAATGTTCACACTAAAAGCAAAAATCATCTTTCTCTGATAATCATGGACTGGTTCCGCCAGATATGTTATGTGTATGTCACAGTTTAAAATGGGAAACTTTAATAGTTGTATAAAGACGGCTGGATGTGGAGTACCTTGATGGATGAGGATGCTGTGTTGTTTACTGGCTAACACAACATCAGGACTCGACAGATGTTGCACGAAATATGGCAAGCTAATACTACGATGATATGATATTGTCCATCAAATGAAGTATTCCTTTTTAAAGGAATGTAAATAAACTGAAAAGGTGAAAATGCCAGACTTTCTTTAAAATCAGCATTTCTCAAATGATGGTTTGTGAGCCAGTGATTTACTGATCTATTCTGTTAAAAACAATAGTGTTAAATAATACAATAAATATTGTATACAGCTTACAAAATAACTGCCAAAGCATCAAACATGCAAATATATAACTGATTAAATAAATTAATTTGAGTATAAGTATTTATGTATATGCATGTACATATATTAATACTACTCAAATTAATCCTTAGACGCTTTAATGTTTTGCCAGTCATTATTACATGTCCGGGTCTTTAGAAACCCGGATCGAACATGGATGGATCTCTGACCGCTGCAAAAGTATAAAACTCTCCTCATATTGTGGCATCGTGAAAGGTAGGGTATCACCAAAGGGTGGATTGCTTCACAAATCGAGTCCAGGCAGAGATCAAGCCACTGGTTTCTTTTTAATCATCAACTCAAAACTCAAAAATTATACAATAGAAAAAACACTCTTCCAGCTTCTCTCTATATCCAGACACAGGCAGTCTCTCTGTTCTCAACTCATTAACAGCTTTTCTCCTTCACTTGCAACAGCTGTGCTTCCACCGCTAAGGAACCTGGTAACTGTAGTCAAGGAACGGGAGGCCATCTTGGTTTGTAGTCCCCGTTGCTGCAACCACCCAGGCTGCATTCCAGTTCGCTTTTTTATGCCCTTCCCTCACTAACTTCCCTCAGTCTTGTTGACTCCAATGTACGTAATTGCTTAGGTTGCACAAGTGCCCACTACTGGCCAAACCCTTGCAACGAGCTGAATTGGAACATCCTAAGCCCTTGATCACTTGGAATCCGCTATGAAGCTGATTTATTATTTATTTTTTTCCCTTACGAAATTGTTTGATGCTGTATTCTATATGTATATGTGTGCTTGGATTGTTTTAAATATTTTATATATATATATATATATATATATATACAAACCCAATTCCAAAAAAAGTTGGGAAACTGTACAAATTGTGAATAAAAACAGAATGCAATGATGTGGAAGTTTCAAATTTCAATATTTTATTCAGAATACAACATAGATGACATATCAAATGTTTAAACTGAGAAAATGTATCATTTTTAAGGGAAAAATAAGTTGATTTTAAATTTCATGGCATCAACACATCTCAAAAAAGTTGGGACAAGGCCATGTTTACCACTGTGTGGCATCCCCTCTTCTTTTTATAACAGTCTGCAAACGTCTGGGGACTGAGGAGACAAGTTGCTCAAGTTTAGGAATAGGAATGTTATCCCATTCTTGTCTAATACAGGCTTCTAGTTGCTCAACTGTCTTAGGTCTTCTTTGTCGCATCTTCCTCTTTATGATGCGCCAAATGTTTTCTATGGGTGAAAGATCTGGACTGCAGGCTGGCTATTTCAGTACCCGGATCCTTCTTCTACGCAGCCATGATGTTGTAATTGATGCAGTATGTGGTCTGGCATTGTCATGTTGGAAAATGCAAGGTCTTCCCTGAAAGAGAAGACGTCTGGATGGGAGCATATGTTGTTCTAGAACTTGGATATACCTTTCAGCATTGATGGTGTCTTTCCAGATGTGTAAGCTGCCCATGCCACACACACTCATGCAACCCCATACCATCAGAGATGCAGGCTTCTGAACTGAGCGCTGATAACAACTTGGGTTGCCTTGTCCTCTTTAGTCCGGATGACATGGCGTCCCAGTTTTCCAAAAAGAACAGAACAGTTTTCCACTTTGCCACAGTCCATTTTAAATGAGCCTTGGCCCAGAGAAAATGCCTGCGCTTCTGGATCATGTTTAGATATGGCTTCTTTTTTGACCTATAGAGTTTTAGCCGGCAACGACGAATGGCACGGTGGATTTTGTTCACCGACAATGTTTTCTGGAAGTATTCGAGCCCATGTTGTGATTTCCATTACAGTAGCATTCCTGTATGTGATGCAGTGCCATCTAACTGTGGTTTTCCGGCCTTGACCCTTACGCACAGAGATTGTTCCAGATTCTCTGAATCTTTGGATGATATTATGCACTGTAGATGATGATGATGATAACTTCAAACTTCAAACTTCAAACAGCATTGGGGGATTTGGTGATCCTCTGCCCATCTTGACTTCTGAGAGACACTGCCACTCTGAGAGACTCTTTTTATACCCAATCATGTTGCCAGTTGACATAATAAGTTGCAAATTGGTCCTCCAGCTGTTCCTTATATGTACATTTAACTTTTCCGGCCTCTTATTGCTACCTGTCCCAACTTTTTTGGAATGTGTAGCTCTCATGAAATCCAAAATGAGCCAATATTTGGCATGACATTTCAAAATATCTCACTTTCAACATTTGATATGTTATCTATATTCTATTGTGAATAAAATATAAGTTTATGAGATTTGTAAATTATTGCATTCATTTTTAATTCACAATTTGTACAGTGTCCCAACTTTTTTGGAATCGGGTTTGTATATATATATATACTGTATATCATAGAGTTGTTTATGGTGGGGGTAAATTAAACTCGATCTGCGGTGATGTCACAATCATGTTGCATTATGGTATATGGAGCTGCCTAAAGTGTACATATGAAGTAGACTTGCTCCCTCGGTCAAAATTAAGGGGTCAAGGGTGTGTCCATATAAACTTCACTCGTCATCTTCACAAAGTGAAACGCACTTCAAAATGGTGGTGGGGATTCCCCCGAGGGGAGGTGCTTAGGGAAGTTCTCGAGTGTGTGTCTAAAAGTGAAGTTGAACACAGCCTTAGATGGCACATACGGCTCTATGACACACCCTCTCACGATGTCACAATATTTTAATAAAAATAATTTATTTTCACAGTGTCTTTCTTCTGGAAAAATTAACCAAAAATATTGAAGAAATATTGCCTTGACTAACTTGCCTCTGACTGACAAGTGTCTCTATTTGTAAGTAAATACATAAATAAACATGTTTTCCTAAAACTTCTATACAATGTAAACAATGGATCTTTATGGCATTCCAAAAAGCACAAAAGCTTCAAGTGGCCCATGAAAAGAAGAAACAACATCAAAAGGAAGCAACACAGAAAAAAAAAAAAAATTCTAAAAACTTCACTGATGTAAGTCTGGTGAAGGTCTGCCTGATGTAACATCTTAAATTAACATATCAGTTGCACTACCCAGTCTGAAGGCCAAGATCTCCTTTTTTCAGGTTTAGCAAGGTACGGCTGGAAGTTATGCTAATAGACTCTAAGACGAGGGCATTCATTTTTAAATATTCAACCTAAGGGGGGATCTCCAAAGAGGAGCTGTTGTACCTATAATAGTCAATGCATTGAGAGACATTTTATTCTTCTGTCGATTTGAAACACATTGTAGGGAAAGATCTTTTGTTTACCAATGAATAGTTGAGACTTTCTCATGTCATGGCAGCTTACTGCAGCTGGTATTGAGTCCTTGTCAGATATTTCACACCATTCGCTGATTCACTGTTGGCCAGTCAATTAGGGGGGCTGGGGAAAGCCCCAGAGAACTGCACAATCCAGAGCCCCATTTCATTTAACAGCGTTCTGTTGTTTTCTTGTGCAGGCTTGGCTCTTTAAAGATCTGTCTGAGCTACTATAGACTTCAGCCAGCACCATCAGTCTGACAGCATAGAAAGTGATGTTGTATGCTGCACTTCAATGCAGATCTAGTACTTGGAATGCAGTAGAGACCGTAAAGCTGAACTTAGAACTAAAGCTGAAAGGACGAAAATGGTATAAACAAGAGAATGTAGACAAATGGTGAAAACTTGCTGCCCTAGATAAAACCTGACCTGCCCTGCCTGTACACAGTGCAAAGACAGGATATATGGGACTCTGGATGTGTAAATAAGCATTTTCAGAAAGGGTAAATCATAATTCTGTGTGTGTGTGTGTGTGTGTGAGTATATATACATCATTTGTTCTTAAGGCAGCATGATGTAAGATTGATTGATGGATGGATTGATGGATTGATTATTTTTTATTTTCGAACAATTTCTTTTTGTGGTCGAGAGAGGAAAGAAATTTATATTGGTTTGGAACAGCTTAATAGTTTGGTGAACTATCCCTGTAAGACTTCCATAAATTCATATAGACACTAAACACTTAGCAAATAAAACTCAATAAGTGTGACAACATCATTGCATAAATAGATCTGAATATCAACACAAGACACAATTAAAATAAAATAAAATAAAATAATAAAATAAAATAAAATAAATCCAGCAAAAAAATTTAAACAATAATAAATGCATGCAATGCATTCTGAGATCTCACACCTTTGCCTCAATATAAAAAGCTTTATCCCTAGGCTAGTTGGGGCAACCATTTTTTGGCAATATTATTTATCTAATTTATGGTTTTTTTTATGTTATATTTGGGTTTTAATTTGGCCAGGATGCTGGGGTTACATAATCATGTACACAATAACATTGTTTTATTGTTATTAATTATTTTATAATTATTAATATTTTGTAATTAATTACATATTATTTTAATTAAAATAAAATTAAAATTAAATTTTATTATTTATTTTTAAGTAAAAATAATCAGTTTGAAATAGCATATTTTTGGCTTCTTTTTTTTTTTAAACCTTGGGGGGAACATGTTCACATGCAAGACATCACACCAGCTCTGTCTCATCTAATTCTCCCTGTATCTTTCTGGGGAGCATAGTGTGATACATTATGAATTCCATTTCTCCTTCCCCCCGATCCTTATTCTCTCATTCTGTTATCTCCTGTCAACCCTCTCTCTCCCTGTCTGTCTCTCTGGGGAGATATTTCCAGCTTTGTGAATGATGCGGGAGGTCAGGGAGCACCTGAGGAGTTATCCACAGGCTTTTACGAGCCGTCCCACGAGGCACCCACCCCAGGGGAGAGGTCAGAGAGCTGGAGAACTACAGAGCTGACAATGTGACTGGGGTTTGAATATGGCCAGTGTGTTTTGTATGCCCACAAAGACTGACTGGAAGTAGTCAGGGAGCAAAAAGGTTACACATACACATATATCGCAAGAACATGCACACGAAAATAGCACATAGGGTATATGTTTGGAAAATAGACTGTAAAAAAAAAAAAAAGATGGACAGCACGTCTCCACTCTCCTTTCAGTGGAGAAAAATGAAACCAAAATATCCCAGTAATAGTAGTTGCTGATTACGTCTTTCAGAGCCCGAGTCTGCACACTAGTGATCCTGAGATGGAGCCGTGGTATCAAGGTCCCGCCCTCACTCTCACAGACTCAACTGCAAGCACAGCTGTCAATCATGACATTACACCCTGTTTTTATAGCATCAACTAAATAACTAAAACCAAACTTATTGGGAAAAAAACAAACACTTGAACATACATCTGCGTGATGCGTCCAATTCGATTACATGGATAGGGTGGGGTTTATGACCTATACTGCAACCAGCCACTGTGGCCAGTTGCATAAACTGGCAGTTACCTGAGGGGCCTTTTACACGACACTCTTTTCAACTAAAAACATACAACTTTTTATATGTTTTACACAACAACAGTGTTTTGGGGGCCTGTAAATGCAAACTTTTGAAAATGGGTTTCAAAGTGCAAGATTTTGAAAATGATACCGTTATTGTCTCCGTGTATACTACAAAAACATGAATTTGTGAAAACGGTGATGTCATGCGCATACATATTACGTGTTCAGTCTATAGGCACGTAGAGTTTATTTACAAAGTGACATCGCCAACGACTGGCCTGGCAGCATAATACAGCCTTTTTAATCGTTTTCACAAATCCATGTGAACAGGGATCGTTTTGACAATGGTGCCGTCATTATGCAAAAAATGCAAGTACATTTTAGTACATTGTTGTTGTGTAAACTTACCCTAAAAAAGGTAGATCGGTATAATTTGACTTGGTAAAGTAAGACTGATTACCCCTTGGTTAACTGCTAGTTGGTCAAACTAGTTCTACACAGTCTTAACATAGTGGCTAAGTTTATGCAACTGGTCCCTGGTCCTTGTATATGATTGGACGAGATGTGTTCTAATAGTACTGCTAAAGAACCCCAACAGTATTAATATTAGTTTTGTTTTGTATTAGTTTACACATTTCAGTGAGTCTGGTGGAGATTTTTTATATCTAACAATATTAAGGTTCAGTAAGTTCACTTTAGTGGCAATTAATAGGTCCTTCTCATTGCCATTAAAGTGAAATAACTGAACAAACATACGAGCTTGATAAAAATGCTCATTTTATAAGAAAATTTCAGATGGCACTTAGAGGCTTTTGCATCTGAAGTCTTCATACATTTATCCAATAACCATTCAGAAATGTCAAGTTGCATTCTAAAAGTTGTATCTTCTTCCTGAGTCTCTCCATCAGTGTCCGACTCCGGCTTGAACAATGTAAGGCTGAACACCATTACTGACAATCGTCATTTTGGCTGAGTGAGATTCTCCAGTTTTGTTGTTGTTGTGTATCCGAAGCGCGAGCTGCTAAAGCTCCTACCTCTTCTGGAAGGGGGCAGAGAGCTGCATCTCATTTTCATTTAAAGGGACACACACAAAAACAGCATGTTTTTCTCACACCCAAATAGGTGCAAATTTAACAAGTTATAATAAATGATCTGTGAGGTATTTTGAGCCGAAACTTCACAGACACATTCTGGGGACACCAGAGACTTATATTACATCTTGTAAAAAGGGGCATAATAGGTCCCCTTTAAATAGTAGGCAGTGCGATGTACTGTACATACTTCACAGTAAGCAACATTTCATTCCGAAAATAGCCACAGTAACATACATTCTTTCACACTCTCAAATGCATAAATTCTTTCACACTCCCTTTCTATTGCTGTTTCCATCATATAAAAATGTGCTTAGGCTTATATTTTCTCTTTTTATCTCTTTATTTAATGCTTGGAGTGTTTTTGTTGTTGTTGTTTGTTTCTTGTTTTTTTCCCTCTAAGCCTAAACTTTTTTAGTGAATAGTTTATTCTTTGTTATCTCTTTCGAAGGAACATCATTATGAAGGGACTTCTGTAAAATGTCAAGTTCTGTATATAAAAAAAACAAACAAAAAAACATAAGATTGAAAAATCTGACAACGAAACATGCTCTGTCTTTTAGAAGACAAGTGTTTGTTTTTGACTCCACAAGACAAGACACAAAAGACGCTTCAAGTGAGTCACAGTGATAAACCAGAATGTTTATCTGATGTGTCAGATTGTCAGAAGAAGGTGGCAATGATATGCACTCAACTGAACAGATTAATGCTTTTCTTTATGAAACAAAGCAACATACTCTCATAAGAAAACATCACTATAGCAGCTTTTTTTTAGGACTGACAATGTCTTTACTTGTTTTTACTGCTTTTTTATACTGTACAATGAAAGCATATTCTGATTTTTACTGTCAAACTCCAAAAATTAGAAAAAGTGGCACATGGGCCCATAGATTGACCATAGCACGATACTACAATTTCTCTTCAAAGACAGATTGTTGAGACATTTTAATCATTCATGATCTAAAATCATGATATCTCACAAGTTTCTTATTTTCTTTTATTTATTTATTGTGGAAATCGTGATACATTTTTTAACAGGATTCTTGAATACAAAGTTCAAAAGAACATAATTTATAGAAATAAACTTTACTGTCTTTACTGTCGTTTTTAATCAATTTAATGGGTCGATGGGTTGATGTGGTTGGGGTATGTGGAAGGGATCAGTTGTGATAATAGAGAATACAGAGAATGTCATATGAATTGCACATTGCATCTCAAAGTATGTCAGTACATTGCTTCAGTATTGTGGGTTCATAAAACAACCAATAATTACAACATAAAAAAATATATATAAATAGCATGGCAAAAACAAACAATTCTATGAATATTGTAATGATGCAAAGTCCTGAAGCTGAAATGAATTCTCTGTCATCTCATTCAACAGGAATGATAAAGCTCACGCTATAAAGAACTTTGAAAATGACATGTCTGTTATCAAGAGCAAAATGCTGGCATGATAGAATGTGGGCATAATTTATATGTCATTTATTTAGACAACTCCTGCAACAACAAGAAACAACAGTTGAATTCCTTAGTAGCGACATTGATGATATATTTTTCTTCAATTTAAAATGAAATAATAGAGAGGAGAAGCCAATGCCTGAAGGATAATAAAAGTTTTGTCATCTCCCAACTATCTGCCATGCATAATTTAGCTGCAAAATTTTAATCTCAACTCCATGCTGCTGATGAATCAGTGCTGGGCTCTTCCAGAAACACCCAAAGATGGAAGATTTGCACAGCAAACATATGTTTCAGGAAAGGGGGTCTGTAATACCTAGTGAAAGCTGTCTGACTGATGGCACCAAAAGTACGTACACAGTCCTCGAGCACAGTCAAAGATATCGGTAAAAGTCACACTTTTAAGAGCCCTTCAAAAACAAATCAGTCAGAGGTGAACCATCTACTTTAATAGACTGGATTATTTTCCCATTTATGCTACTTGAAAATGTTATTTTTTTAGAATACACATATGGTTTTGAATGGAGGAAATGCTTGCTAACCTGTAAAACCTTGACTCTGTGGTTTCAGCCGATTGACTACAAACAAAACATTCTCACCAGTTCAAGCTACAGTCCTAGAAAGACTTCTTTATACATAAAAAAAAAAAAAAAACTAGAATTTATTTGGACATGTTTGAAATTCATTTTAAACTTTTGCTTGCAGCATATAATGGCCAGAAACCTCTCGGAAGGCTTTTTAAAGGAACACTCCACTTTTTTTGAAAATAGGCTCATTTTCCAACTCCCCTAGAGTTAAACAGTTGAGTTTTAATGTTTTCAAATCCATTCAGCCGATCTCCGGGTCTGACGGTACCACTTTTAGCATAGCTTAGCATAGTTCATTGAAGCTGATGAGACCAATAGCATCTCGCTCAAAAATGAGAAGAGCTTCCTATTTAAAACTTGACTCTTCTGTAGTTACATCGTGTACTAAGACCGACAGAAAATGAAAAATTCAGATTTTCTAGGCTGATATGGTTAGGAACTATACTCTCATTACGGCATAATAATCAAGGAACTTTGCTGCCGTACCATGGGTGCAGCAGGCACAATGATATTACACAGCGCCTCTCACAAATGTCTCCATGGTTGCAAGGCACACTCCCTGGGCAAGCAGGGGGTCACAGCCACTGCGTAATATCATTTATCATTGGTCATTTTTGAGCGAGATGCTAACGGTCTAATCAGTTTCAATGAACAATGCTAAGCTATGCTAAAAGTGGTACCACCAGACCCGGAGATCGGCTGAATGGATTCGGAAATGGTAAAATTCAACTGTTTAACTCTAGGGGAGTGGAGTGTTCCTTTAAGAGCTTTAATTTCTTAAAGGAACAGTTGACCCAAAAATGAAAATTATCCAATAATTTACTTGCCCTCAAGCCATTCTATGTGTATATGCCTATCTTCTTTCAGCCGAACACATCAGAGTTATATTAAAGGTGCCGTAGAACTTCTTTTTAAAAGATGTAATATAAGTCTAAGGTGTCCCCTGAATGTGTCTGTGAAGTTTCAGCTCAAAATACCCCATAGATTTTTTTTAATAAATTGTTTTAACTGCCTATTTTGTGGCATCATTAAATACGAGCTGATTTAGGCTGCGGCCCCTTTAAATTCTTGTGCTCTCCGCCCACGTAACAGTTACGTAACAGTCGGTGTTATGTTGAGATTCGCCTGTTCGTCAGAGGTCTTTTAAACAAATGAGATTTATATAAGAAGGAGGAAACAACGGTGTTTGAGACTCACTGTATGTCATTTCCATGTATTGAACTCTTGTTATTCAACTATTTTAATTCTAGGGCACCTTTAAATAAGATCCTGGTTCTTCCCAGCTTTGAGTTTTTGAAGCTCCAAAAAGTGCATCTATCCATCATAAAAGTAATCCAGTGAAGACTCTAGTGGGTTAATAAATGCCTTCTGAAGCAAAGCGATGGGTTTTAGTAAGAAATATATCCATATTTAAAACTTTAAAAACTGTAATAACTGTCATCCGGCAACTGCCGTACCTGCGTTCATGAGAGAGTTGAGTTCCATCACAAGAGTGACCTCTGACCCGACATATGACGTAGCTTCTCTTATCTTATATGGAAATCCTCCGACATTTTTGTTTAAAACTTCTCGTTTTAGACTTCTAATACGACCGCGGTTATGCTCTATCCTCTATGCTTCCGCATTTGTCAGTTAAGCTTATGCTATGCATACATCATACGTCCTACGTCCTACGTCATATGTCGAGTCAGAGGTCACTCTTCCACTGGAACTCGACTCTCTCATGAATGTGCGTATGGCTGTTGCCAGAAGCCAATGATTTTAAGTTTTAAATATGAATATTTTTCTTACAAAAACCCATCGTTTCACTTCAAAAGGCATTTATTTCCTCACTGGATTCATGTGGATTACTTTTATGATGGATGGATGTGCTTTTTGGAGCTTCAAAATCTTGAGCCCCATTCACTATCATTATAAAGCTGGGAAGAGCCAGGATATTATTTATTATAACTCTGATTGTGTTCAGATGAAAGAAGAAAGTCATATACACCTAGGGTGGCTTGAGGGTGAATAAATTATGGGATACTTTCATTTTTGGGTGAACTATTCCTTTAACAAAGATGATCTCAGACAAATGAAACGCTGGAGATCAGTGTTCTTATACTACAACATATAGGAAATCAATGAATTAATGAAATATTCCAGGTTCAATAAGCTCAATTCACAACATTTGTGAAAAAAATGTTGATCAGAACAAAAGATTTCCTCTTGTCCCTACTTTTGTTTTAATGAATCTGTAATCATTAAAATACTAATTGTTTCAATAAAATAGCTATAAGATGCAAACAATATGCATGTTATCATGATTTTAAAATCACTTACAAATCTTTTCTGTCTGGTTATATCCTGTTTTAGAAACATTTCCATGAATATTATAAACCCAGCAATGCCAAATAATAGTTTTAACAAAAGAAATAATGTTAGAGGCACAATATGTCGTTTTTTGCCACTAGACGTTGTTTATTCAAAACAAAGGCGTAGCTTGATGATGATTTGATTTCGCGGAATCACGGGAGAGTGTTGTCTTCACATCTAAACCTGGTGGGTCATATTAATGGATGAGCTAACTTATTAAAGATTTATTAATATTACTGTAGTGTGAAGCAGGGTGTGGCTGAAAGCCGTTGGAGCTGAACGAGGCCGCTGGAGCGATTGCTAATGAGAGACAAGCGCGAGCGCAACACACGGCTAGAGAGCAGTGCAGGGCTCAACGCTAGTGCAGCGCAGTGGTTAAAATTTTTACTTGCCCCACAACAAAAAATGTATAAAGTAACAGAAAAGACAATGGGCCTATAAAATAAGCCTAGTTATTGTTTTTGATACATGTAACCTTAATAAATGAGGTTATGACACCAAAAGCTACTAGATTAACTCACTTAAATTTTAAATATTGTTAGTTAAATAAACAGCAAGTAATAAAATAGTAAGAAATAATCAAATTATGAGTACTAGCACAAATGAATACAACAGAACAAACATATAAATGAAATAAACAATGCTTTTCAAGTTTTTCCATGTAGGTTTAAACAGGAGATTTTCAGGTACAGAAATTGTAATATCTATAACTATATAACTATAGATTAAAATTTGTTAATCAGTCGAGAGCAGTTACAGATGAATAAATAATGTTTTGAAATGTTGAAAATATAAAACGTTAAATACTGTTATCTGAAATTTTTTTTAAAATAAAAAGACACTTTAAAGGGGACCTATTATGCCCCATTTTACAAGATGTAAAATAAGTCTCTGATGTCCCCAGAGTGTGTATGTGAAGTTTTAGATCAAAATACCTCACAGATAATTTTTTATAGCATGTTAAAGTTGCCACTTTTAGTGGTTGAGCAAAAACTAGCCGTTTCAGCGTGGGCCCTTTAAATGCAAATGAGCTGCCTTAGAGCAGTGGTTCTCAAACCTGTCCTGGGGACCCCCCACCACTGCACATTTTGCATGTCTCCCTCATCTAACACACCCAATTCAACTCTTGCAGTCTCTACTAATTAGCTGATGACTTGAATCAGGTGTGTTAGATGAGGGTGACATGCAAAATGTGCAGTGGTGGGGGGTCCCCAGGACAGGTTTGAGAACCACTGCCTTAGAGGGCAGAGCTTCAAGAGCTCGTTCTCCCCTGTCAGGATTCAGTCAGGACGCAGTTGCACTGTAATGTCAGAAACTGCGAATATATGCTGCATGGAGATAGAACAGGTATAGTTTAGTTAAATTACGGTTATAATTTATATTGTCGTCTTGTTTTTATCCACTATATTAGTACAAGCCTGTTGTACCGTCCGAATGATGGCCAAAACTATACAGATGAGTTTTATGACGTTTATTGTACTTCACACAAAATATGAAGCGGATTGTTTTTACTCTAGAAAATCACTGTAAGAGCTTAATAAAACACTGCAAGTGTGCATTAAAATATTATCCATAAACTCTCTCTCTTTTCCCTTTTATTATCATTAACAAACATAGTGAAGAACACAGAAACACTCGTTACAACTAACAGTAAACTAATATATAAAGACATTATGCCTTTCGGGTGGTGCTTAATAAACTTTATACCCGTAAATAAACTCAGATGAACTGTAATAAAGTGCTCTCACCTTCATTACTGTTGTATCCAGTATCACTCTGGAGACTGTACGCTGGATCACAAACAGTTTTTACTTGTATATCCTCCTTGAGCAACACATTTTAGCACAGTCAGTTTTGTATTGTCCCTTTGTATTGATATTCGTTCACAAAGCAGTCCGGTGTGAAATGATTCGCGCAGGCATAAACTAATTTCAGCAGAACTGAGCGAGTAAATCAAGAAAATGAGATTTATACAATAAGACTTACTGTGTTGAGCTATAATATAACAATGATTAGATGATGAATGTATCCAAACCGTTGCTCTCCTGTCTAATAAAACACATAATATATTAAAGTGTCTTTGGTGTTTCCATGGTTTCTACAAAATAAAACCGGAAATTGAGGGCATTTTAATCAAAATATGTTACATATTGTGCCTTTAGGGCTTTTGTCAAATTCAAGTTTTTGTTTTTAAATCCTCAAAAAATGTCCCCTCCATTTTAAATCCCTCACTATAATCGAATTATGCCACAAATACTATAGATTGTGTGTAATTTATATTGAAAATATTTAATAGAAACAAACCAATTGCATCAAAAGAAGTGAGACTTGTTTGGTATATCTTCAAGGTCATAGCCATGGTTGCTTCTGTAGCAATCTTATGGAAAACATCATCTTGGTTGTTTCCTCAACCGCGGTTCAACGCTGCTGCCTGCTGTCTGACCTACGCTCGGAGCTTCGTGGAGTTTATCCTAAATCCTTCTCTNTACAGCTTATTTTTAACCACTTATCTTTTTTCTGTGCTTCTAATATGTAAAGCTGCTTTGAAACAATTACCAATTGTAAAAAGCGCTATATAAATAAATTTGACTTGACTTGACTTGACTCACTGTTGCATAAAACGGCCATTTAGAGTCAGCTATTAGTATCATTAAAGACATCAAATGGCTTTTGTGGACTTTCGCTGGTCAATGAAACCTCAGTTAACCAGGCTTAGAGGGTGAGAAGGGATCAATTGCTATTTCTTTTGCCAGATTCCCAGAGGCTTCTTTATGTAAGAGGCCTGAGCTGGAGTTCTGAAGAAGGGGAGAAAGCTGAGTCTTAACCACCATCTGTTTTTAATGAATCGTCAAGGAGTGGACCTGACCAGGCTGACACCTCTCTATAAGACAATGCTTCAGGTGTTGACCTAATCCACAGTTCTGCTTTGCCCGTGATGAGACTGGACACAGTGTCAGGCATCCTTGTCCATTCAGAGAATGAGACACTTTAGTGCCATGTCGCCACAGCATTAATGCGTGTCATTTTTTGAGCGAGTAAGCATGACTGTCTCCAAGCACATTGCAGTATGGCTCAGGATAACATCATTATGGAGAGTGCAGACACCAGTGACTGAGATGTTCCATGTTTTACCACTGAAAGCTTAGAGACAGAAGTGAAAAGGACCTGAGGCTGATTCTACATTGACTACATAATCAGTCTTTTTGGATCCATGCCCTCAAATCACACTTATTTTGAATATGTACACTACTGCTCAAAAGTTTGGGGTCAGTAAGATTTTTTAATACTTTTGAAAGAAGTCTCTCATGCTCACCAAGGATGTATTTATCTGATAAAAAATACAGTAAAACCGTAAAACAGTAATATTGTGAAATATTATTACAATTTAAAATTTGAAAATATTTAAAAAAGTAGTTTATTCCTGTGATGCAAAGCTGTATTTTCAGCATCATTACTCCAGTCTGTCACGTGATCCTTCAGAAATCATTCTAATATGCTGATTTGCTGCTCAAGAAACATTTCTTATTATTCTTAATGTTGAAAACAGTTGTGCTACTTAATTTTTAATTTTTTGGGGGAAATCATGATACTTTTTTTAGGAATATTTAATTATAGAATGTTTAAAAGAACAACATTTATTTGAAATGTAAATCTGTTGTAACATTATAAATGTCTTTACTTTCACTTTTGACCAATTTAATGTGTCCTTGCGGGAAAAAAAAAAAAAATTCTTAAAAAAAAGAAAAGAAAAATATTACCAACACCAAACTTTTGAACAGTATGTATATAAATTTAAACAGCATTCACATACTATAAAACACCACAAATCTATACAAATTATACAACAACTAATACAAAGTATGGACAGAAATATCTTGACAAACTGTACAAATGTATTTAAAGGAACACTACACTTTTTTTGAAAATAGGCTCATTTTCCAACTCCCCTAGAGTTAAACAGTTGAGTTTTACCGTTTTCGAATCCATTCAGCTGATCTCCGGGTCTGGCGGTACCACTTTTAGCATAGCTTAGCATAGTTCATTGAATCTGATTAGACCGTTAGCATCTCGCTCAAAAATGACCAAAGAGTTACAATATTTTTCCTATTTAAAACTTGACTCTTCTGTAGTTACATCGTGTACTAAGACCGACGGAAATTGAAAAGTTGCAATTTTCTAGGCCGATATGGTTAGGAACTATACTCTCATTCCGGCGTAATAATCAAGGAACTTTGCTGCCGTACCATGGGTGCAGCAGGCGCAATGAGTGGCTGTGACCCCCTGCTTGCCCAGGGAGCATGCCTTGCAACCATGGAGACATTTGTGAGAGGCGCTACGTAATATCATTGCGCCTGCTGCACCCATGGTACAGCAGCAAAGTTCCATGATTATCGGAATGAGAGTATAGTTCCTAGCCATATCGGCCTAGAACTTTTAATTTTCAGTCGGTCTTGGTACACAACGTAACTACAGAAGAGTCAAGTTTTAAATAGGAAAAATATTGAAACTCTTTGGTCATTTTTGAACGAGATGCTAACGGTCTAATCAGATTCAATGAACTATGCTAAGCTATGCTAAAAGTGGTACCGCCAGACCCGGAGATCGGCTGAATGGATTCGAAAACGGTAAAACTCAACTGTTTAACTCAAGGGGAGTTGGAAAATGAGCCTATTTTCAAAAAAAGTGGAGTGTTCCTTTAAGCTTCAGCTAATTTCACTTTGCTGGATATCTGTTCTGTTCACACAGTTTCATTAGGTTCTCCTTACAAGCTGACTACGAATATGAATCACTGCCAAATAAAAAGAGACCTTTAAAAGTCGAAAGTCTTTGTCCTTTTTTTGCTCTCTTTCTCTTTTATCTCTTTTTTTTTCTTACATCACTCTCATGGGAGAGTTTGTCCTTGGTAAATGATTATGAAATGTTATTTCTTTTGAACACTCCACAGAATTTATAAATTTAATTTGAGAAGCATTCCAGAAAGCAAAAATGTAACTGTAACAAAATGCAGAAACAGCATTACTTAGTCAGCCTTGACAACTAAATATCATACCTACAAATATTCAGTCTAATATAAACCAGCAGGCTAAACAAGAACAAAATACCCGTCACTGCTCAGTTACTTGTTGTTCACTGGACAATTGCTATTCAATGAGAAGAATGATACTGCCGAACTTGATGTTATCCATCAGGAATTGATTTGAAAATGGGATTAAATACCAAAATTAAGCCATACTGAATGTGAGTTTGATAAAACTGTCTAAATGAAGACAGTTTAATGAAGATAAACAATTCTTTTAAAAATTAAGTTTCTTTACTGGCATCTATGCAAACATCCATGGAGACTTTTGATTGCACAAATGGTTGTTTATAATTATAAAGGTTCTTTGGATCATTCAAATGTTCCTCACACTAAGAAAAAAAAAAGAGTTCTTTTAAGAATCTTTGAGGAACCAATAATGGTCCTTCTATGGCAGTGCTGCGAAAATGCCCTATGGAACCTTTATTTTTTGAAGTATTCAAAAAAAAAGATCATTTTCAATAAGACCAGGAATGTGCATTAAGAAAGTCAACTGTGATATTTACCACTGGAGGCTCATTTTTTGGGGCTTAGAATCAGCAAAGCTTACCTTCTGGTCATGGCTGTAGGCTAATGCCCAGTCCTCTTGCGTGTGATGGAAAAGCAGACTTAAGACAAAGAAGCTCAAGCGGTACTTCTGATAACTGGCACCCTCATCTGAGCTGATGAGAACACTGCTTTCAAACTCTGGGTCGGTCAACACCATTATCTATGAAAAAAATAGAAAAGCACTGAGGTTAACCCTGTAAAGCCTGACATATGAAATAGTCATAGACATATGAATAGTCAGAAAATTCTTTGCTGAAAAGTAAGATGCACTGTAATCAATGAGATCTTTATAACTGTATAGCAGACTACTGACATAAAATGCAAATAAATATCAGTTGTCTTTCTATATCTACAAATAATATGACTGTCACAATGTTGTGGTTAGCAACACGCATAAAAAGGATAACACTTTAAATAGTCTTAGGGTATGTTTACACGACAACTTTGTACTAAACATGGAAACGTTTTTCCCTTGTGTTTTTCGTGTAAAGACGACAACGTTGCTGTATTACGTCACAGTTACGTCATTTGCAGAAGTGCACGCATAGTGGTGGCAGAAAAATACAGGTAACAAGTGGAGGAAAATATGCAAAATCAACAGAATAAGAGATGTTTTGTTGTGCCTTTGGATGTCAGAATCAGAATAGAAAATATAGTCTTCATTTTTATAGTATACCATCATTGAAGATGCCCTTTGAAGCTAAACGGAGACGTTTATGTTGCAAGTCACAGACTGGACTGATGAAACCGGCAATGATTAATCTATTATTAAAGCATGAATTTGATGTAAACAGTAAGTCTACATAATGTTCACATATGCAGATCATAGGGTACATACATACATAGAAGTTACAGCAAGAAATTATATTTACATTTTTCAAAGATAACTTTTAAACATAGCCCATAATATTTTTATTTCACAATTCTGACTTTTTTTCTTGCATTTGCGTTTATATCTCCCATTTCTGACTTTATAACTCGCAATTGTGAGTTTATATGACAATTCTAAGGGGGGAAAAAATCTGAATTGTGGGATATAAACGTGATGGAAAAAAACCCCAGAATAACGAATATATCTCACAATTCTGTTTTTCCTTCTAAGAATTGTGAGATATAAACTCGAAATTAACTTTTTTTATTTTTTATTCCGTGGCTTCCATAGACTGCTACTGCAGAACTACACATTACATAATGACGAGAATGATAACTTTCTCAATGAACTACATTAAACGGAACATTATCACACAAAAAAATAAAAATCCCAAGTATGACTTTTTTGCCCTAATTTAAATTTTTAGGTGAACAATTCCTCTAATAAGGCTTTAAAACGCCAACTAAAGCTCAGACTCAGTCAAGGTTGACCATTACCTCCAGTCTAAATGGAATAATAATGGCACTGAACTAACTAGTTCCACTTTAGCACTGACCTTGACTTAGTTTCCAAGCTTCCTAAATTGGTTTTGGTTATATTGTATGCACAAAGGCAACTCTGTGGATGGGCAAACCGTTTAATTAAAACACAAATGCAAAACTCTTCTGGTACTGAATATGCTGCATTATGGAAAGTGTTTCTTTTTATTCTCATGTTTGACTGGGCAGATGCATCTGATCTCCATGACAATTATAGGGTAAGTACATCTGCCTGCTCATTAAATGGGTTCACTGTCATGTGAGGATGGCTTCAGTGCAGTTGCAGACATTTTCATTATGGATTTTTACTCCTTGGAAAAATATGACATAAATCTTCAATGTTTTATAAGTTACGTGGAACCTAACAGGCTCTGAAGCATTTAGTCGCACATTCATTTAAGCATGCACACTTATAGTTGACATCTAGACTTGATAATATTTAGCAAGCAAACTGTGAAACATAAGCTCGAGACCTCCCCACCTCTATCATCTCACTGTTTCTCTCGCCTCCATCCACCCTTAATGTAAATGGCTGTTTTCTTCCCTCAACTGGATTTGAATTGGAAAAACAGTGGTGCATTTGTCACTGACAAAAATCCCACCCCTCTCTCCACAAGCTTTAACTACGAATCCTCCAGGGCGGTGATTTAGATAAATTGTTTTTCATTAAGCGCCAATAAACAGCCAGCCGAAACACAGCCAGGATTTTGTTGGCCTGGGCCCCTGATTTTTACTGTTCATTATCGTTATAAGAAGATGGAAAAAGGCCCCTTGTGTCTCCTGGTGTCTTTGGGCTTGTCAGATGCAATTCATAGATTTTAGGGTCTAATCATTTTTCGTAATATTCCACTGAGTAACAGCGTTTGTGAAGGGAAATGACTTACATTGTGTCTAGAAGTTAACTTAGTGCTCAGGAAGAACAAATTCCTGTACACTCTTAAACATAAAGGATACAAAAGTGGATTTCACATCAATGCTATAGAAGAACCATTTTTGGTTCCTTAAAGAACTTTTTAGTCATTTTTTTTTTTTTTTTTTAAATAAGCATAACCAACATCATCTGAAGCACAAGCACTGATTTATGTTTCTGCCAGTGGGTGCCTATCTTCGATAACATGTTGTTATGTTGTAATGCTAAAAATAACAGTAGAATTGTGTGTATTACGACCCACAGGACCCGATGTGAGCTACATCATTCATAGAGGTTTCCGAATCTCAATCGATTTTTTTAAATTTGCTTAAAATTAATGGAGAATATCTTGTGTTTTTCCGTGGGTGCTCGGCTATTCAGCGCCTACAGTATGTTCCGAAGAATCAGTATAAATAAATCAGTGATTCTCAACCAACCCCCACTAGGGGGCCTCAGCAAATTTACAAAAGGTCCTCAAAACGACTTAAAATTATTTAAAATAAGACAAAACAAGCATGATAAAACAATTAAAAATCAATACAATTCTCATTTTACTGACCCCCTCAACAACAAGATTCCCACAGTCTTGGAAAATATGAATATATGAGGGAGAACATATATTGTTGTGGACAATCGGGGATCTTAGAGACAAAAATGTTGAGAAACCGCTGCTATAAAGAACATTTTACGCACTGGAAAGGTTCCATTGATGTTAAAGGTTCTTCATGGAACCATATGCCTTTATTTTAAGAATGTATATAGTCAACTATTTTATTTGACAGTGTTCTCATAGAGCTAAGCATAACATGCTTGCGCTAGCAATTCCCATTTTACCCTGGAGATTAAATTAAGGGGTGGAGATCTTCACCCTTTACTGACATAATATATGGATATTAGATATGCCACAATGAACAAGTTATAAAGTTCAAAAGTTGCAAAAGTTTGCTACTTTTTTTAGTATGCGAAGCAGAATATTCTATAGTTTATATGCATATGTGGATCACAGTCAGATAATGTACTGTAGAGCTACAACCTTCATTAGTCATTCACAGTTTTTAGTCAAAACAGTCTATGGTCATGCTAAAAGACTGACTTGCATCTACATGTTGTCTGGGTGCATCAGAATGACATCACATCAGAAAACATATCTTTTTTACACCTCTATTTAGCACTTTCCATGTTAATACCCGGTGTAAACTGGGTCTGTGGGTCACGACTGGGCTGTACAGCAGGAAACCGCAAATCTGAGGTCAAGCAGATACTGATGGAGCATTAGCGGATAATTACGTTTTCAAGCCACTAGAACATGACAACTGTGAACAAATGTTTCTGGGCTGAACAAAGGAGTGAGGAGAGTTGCAAAGTACAATCAATAGGGTTGAGAGATCTCTGTTATCTGCCGACACCCAGACGGTTACCATCCTGAAAACTAATCTACATGCAGCGCACAGTTAACGGCCCACACGTAGCCTCTCGCCGCTGAATGAGATTGGCGCCAGCGCCGGTAAGGCAGTGTAAACAGCAGGAAAAGGACACAGAGTCTCAAATTAATCTTGTCATGGCCGATCAACTGCGTTTTATAACAAATAGAGTGGTGGAAATATAAACAGGCTCATTTGTCGGCGATCTTCGCATCAGCATGTAATCTCGTCTCCATCGAGAGAGCTAAAAGAGCCGCACACAAAGCATTTTGGATTCTTGGCAAGTTCCCATTTAAGAGCTCAGACAGAGCTGCGGAAATGTCATGCCCATCTCTCAAATGGAAAAGTGTTGTGCTAAAGGTTAGGCCTAAACTTAGCCCTATTTGAAAATAGCCATGGGATCTGCCAGAGTCAATCCTTTTCTCATGAATGGGACTGTGTTTGCCCACATAGTCAGGGAAATAAGCCGACGCATTAATCCAGTTTGTGCATAGAGCCACTAAACAACAACAATACCTTTAGATGATGCACATTGTGCACTGTGCGTGTCCACTGTGTAGATACAGTTCACAAAAGAAGAAGTAAACAAATATCTAGAGCTTTACAAAGGAGAACATCCATCTGTTCTGATGGGAAATTGAACTAATGGGACCAATGAACTGTCTGAGGGCAGACAGGGACAAAAGTTTAGGATGTGCTTGAAGGACTAGTATGATACTCTGGTTTATTTTGGGATATTAATGGGCCGTCTATAGATTTTCTTTTAAGAAGCTAATACTTTTAGGCCCGGTTTCACAGACAGGGCTTAGCCTAAGCCAGGATTAGGCCTTAGTTCATTTACGGCATTTAAAAAGCTTTTATAAACATTCACTAGAAAAATGTTAGGATCTGTCAGTGCAAGTTGCTTTCAGTTAAAACAGCTCAAACATGCATTTTAGTCTAGGACTACCTTAAGCCTTGTCTGTGAAACTGGGGGTTAATAAGCAAGGATACATTAAATTGATATAAAATCACAGCAAAGACATAATGCTGCAAAACAATAAAATGGTGAAAAAAACTCAGTTTGAACTAGACCATGTCTACATGCATAAATGCAGTGAGTTGCTACCATGTGATTGGCTGATTAGATATTTGGGTTAACAAGCAGTTGAGAAGCTGTAACTAATAAAGTGACCGGTGTGCGCATTTCTCATATCACTGTTTACTATTTGTTTTTGATTAAATAAATTCAGCATTGTCAAGCATAAGAACATCATTCAAAAATATACAAAAATCTTACTAACTGAACTTAGTCTACACACACGTAGCTGTTGTATAGAATTATGCTAATTATATATCATAAGCAAATGTTTAGATGTTTTATTTGGATATAATCCTTAATATCATTCAGATAAAAATGCTTTTATTAAGTTGCATTAAGGTCGAAACATTTAAGCATAATGTTGAAAGTACACTGGCGAAAATATTTGGAAAATATCTGATTGTAAAATAAAATGATTTCATTCATTAACTAATAATAAAATATAATATATTATATTATAATAATACAAACTGTTCAGGTCTGATTTTGGCTCATTATTCCAAGAAGAATTGCTCCAGGTTGTTCAGATTGGTATATAGGTTTTTGGTAAGCAGAAAATAAAGAAATAATTCAAAATAACTGGCTTTATTTGAAGTAGGGGAACAGGGAGTCTCTCAAAGAGAAGAAAACAGAGAATAAGAGGCTGTAGGCATCTTACCTTTCTCTTGTTGGTGGGGCAGACATAGAGGTAACTCAAAACGGTCTTGACTCCCACTTTATCATTCAGTCTCTCATAAGTGCTGCCATAATCAGTTGATCTGCAAACAGAAGCAACATTCTCAATATGGTATTCAGAAGACATTTTGTTTCTTTTGGGTGTGTGTGTGTGTGAGTGAGAGAGAGAGAGAGTGCGTGCGGATATCCATGCTCCATTCATAACCTGGCCGAAATGAGTACATTCCCTAGCAAAATGAAATGAGATTGGAATTTGCGGACCTCAGCCGAACTCAAATGATTGAACAGATTTCTGCAAATTATATTCATGAGAGTGTTTCACAGTTTTTTGTTCTTTTTCCTGGCTATTTATATTTCCCTGATCCTCAGCGATGAGAGAAAAAGCTCTCTAAGACAAACACAATCTGCTGAGCATATGCTGAGCAATTCTGCCTTGTTCTACAGATAGCAAAACGAACATCATCCTCCAACCCCTGGGCATAACAGTGACAACTGATCCAGAGCATACGCTGATTTGTTTAGAAAGGCTAATGATATTTACAGTCTTGCAATGCAGACATGAGTATGGACGGTAGGAGCATGTCCCTAACAGAAATAAGAGACTACTGAATGATCTCTACCAGCATTTATAACCGATGTATAGAATTAAAGTATTTTATTTCTCATAATAAATTGATGTGCAATGGCATGTCATGAAAGGTGTTTTACTCTATGGACCCTGATTTAATGATCTAAGCGCATGGTCTGAAGTACTTGGCGCAGGTGCACTTAGGGCATGTCTGAATCCACTTTTGCTAGTTTAATGACAGAAAAAATGGTCGGCACGCCAGGCTCATGGGTCCAAAAGGGTTGTACCTAGTCTCTTAATGAGTCATAGGTTTGTTTTGGGCGTAACATGCAATAAACCAATCAGAGTGTTTCCCATTAAAAGCCAGGTATACGCTTGCACCATGAATGATTGCTCTTTACATGGCGGAATATAGACACCCTCAACAAAATAACAAAAAAATACTGCGCCATTGACTTTAGACCTGTTGGACTGCGCCATTGACCAACAAAAACCTGGTCTAAAGTTACCTGGTCTGAGTTGCCTCAAAATAGCAACACGCCAACAATGCTCCAGAACACACCTCGTTTTCAGACCAGCAAAACAGATGGGCGCGAGTGCATTTGCTATTTACACAACGTGGCGCTGGACATGAAAATGTTAACTATAGCAACACGCCAACAGGCTGAAGCTAGCAAAAAACATGCCATGCCATGTGTATGATAGGGCCTTATGTGTTTATCATTGCAACCAAAACAACAGGTGTTATTGCTGAGAAAATACATTCTAAACTAGTGAGAAGCAGACTTGAGAAATATTAGGTGGCTGAACTTTACAGGTCACATGGAGGAGCAGTAAAAACAACAAAAACACCTGACAACCACAGTGCATATATAAAGCTGTTGGTTTTAACAAGTAAAATAATTTTACATTGTATTTAAATGTGCACTACAATTTTTTTTTTTTTTTAAATAACTAAATAAATAAACAAACTTCATTATTGGGCACATATTGGGCACAAGTAACTTGCAATTTTCCGCAATGCATATAAAAAATTCCTTTTTTATACTGTATAAAATAAACAATGGTAACACTTAACAATAAGGTATCACTTGTTAATATTAACTAATGTATTAACTAACGTGAACTAACAATAAGCAATACATTTGTAACTGTATTTATTAATCTTTGTTAATTTTAGTTAATAAAAATACTGTCTTTCATTGTTTGTTCATTTTAGTTCACAGTGCATTAAATAATGTTAATAAATACAACATTTGATTTTGATAATATATTAGTAAATGTTCAAATTAATGTTAACTAAGAATAATAAACGCTGTAGAAGTATTATATACTCTTATTTCATGTTAACTAAAGTAGTTAACTAATGTTTACTAATGAAACCTTATAATAAAGTGTTGCCTACATGATATATGTATGTATATATATATATACTAAGATAAAAAAAAAAAAAAAAANAAAAAAAAAAAAAAAAAAAAAACAGTCTCTAAATGCTAAAATGAAAACTATGCCAGTGAATACAGAAACATTACAAAAAACGCACTTCTAGTTTTTTGTGTACTTGAAAGATACCGACAGTTCTTCTGTCAACTTTACAAAATCCACTTCCTGTACCCAGTACTTGAGCTTCTTATTCGCCAAAAGCTTTGGAGTTTTTGGAGGGCTCACATCACTTTGAATTCCTTGTCCTAAACTTGCTCTCCCCTCCCCTCCAACCCCTCATTTTATCTCACCAACTCTCTCTTCGCTTTCCTGCCATCTCTATTTTTGCCTCCACCTCTCTTTTTCTCCTGAGCGTAGCCTATTTCAGCTGAGTAAAATATGCCTGTAGCCCATGTCTCGCCCACCAATTTCTCTCTCTTATTCAGCCTCTGTGTGGGAATATATAATGTTTTTTAACAATACGCACAAACATATATTTGCAATTTAAGCCTTAAGTTCAGCCAAAAAATATAAATTCTGTCATCATTTACTCACCCTCATGTCACTCTAAACACAGTATGATTTTCTTTCTTCTGAGGAACACAAAAGGTGAATTTTTGAAGAACATCCTGGCCTGATTCTTTCAAAATAACTGACAACTCTCATTCAAATGTTGTACTATATTAAGTATTACAAGCCACACAAAAGCTACACTAAAAATAAAGGGTTATTTTTTTTTTGTATTGATGGTTCAAATGAAGAACCTTTAACATCCATAGAAACTTTTTATTGTACAAAAGGTTCTTCAGTTGCATCAAAATTAATAAATAAATAAATAATAATAATAATAATAAAAGAGTTTATGTGTGAGGAACAGCTTGAAATTCATGACTAAAACTCACCAATTCACTGATGTGAAGTAGCAATCTGATTCATGAATGAATTATTATTTTGAGTTGGATCTTTTCCTTTAGACAGTTGAAAGCTGGTCTGAACGATTCATTCGCGAATCAGGTTCTCAAGTTCAACTCATTCCCTCATGAATCAGTTTAACTGGAGTTGAAAATTTTCAGTACACAACTTAAATTCCAGCATGTTCTTCAGACAAAACTATAGAATAAGTTTTAAATAATTGTAATATTTAACCTTTGCATCCTTTTATAGCAGCTTGTTTCTTCATTCCTTTCCAGAAAATGTGACTCGGTGAAATGTAGCTCTAACATGTCATGTACCATTACATATGCTTTTGTTTAAACTACTTGTGAACAAGTTAAAGTTGAGAAATATCACACATGACAGCCTCACAAAAAAACATTCACATTTCTGTGGGGACCTACGCAAAGTAAATAATTTATGCTCTCCCAATGACTTGCATGTAAAATATAGCCACAAAAAAAAAGCAAGTGAATAGGCCCAGCTTCTCAAGTCTGAATTATTTAGTAGGAGAAACGAGCTGTTAGCCAACACAATCCTCTCCGAATCTCTAATACTTCTCCATCACGTTAGCTTGCTGTTCACAGCAATAGTGCAGAGACAATAGTGTTTTCAACACCATCACTGACCCCATACCAAAGTGACAGTCTCAGAAACACAGATGGAGGTACATCCCACACACTGCTTCCAAACAGAGGCAATCTAATTTGAGGCACCATGGAGGATTCCCATTTTCCATCGCTCAATTCCTTTTTGCCTCTTCCTAGGAGCGGGTCCCCGCACCAATAGGGCAGTAATGGATTTCAGTGAAATTACAATGCAATCTTCCCTTTAATGTTTTATTCTGGAGTGGCAGCAAAATAAAGGCACAAGGATTATTCACAGTAAAGAGACCATCACGTCTTCTATAATATTAATGTAAGAGGAAGGTGAAGTGAGAAATAAATAGAAGAGAAATATACAGTAAACTCCATCTAGAGCTAGGTGGTATGATGATGGACTTTATTTAACAATTTGAACTGCTGTCATACACAGTTGAGGTAGTGAACAAAGTGCAGGCTTCCGTGTTTACGTCCGAATGCCGGCTCAGTATTGGCCAGCTCCTGCATCAGCATCACACACATTCGTCTTGGTGCTCACGTGTACAGCTTCGACCAATACTGAGCCGGTGTTCGGACGTAAACACAGAAGCCTGCACTGCATTCACTATATCAACTGCATATGACAATAGTTCAAATTGTTAAATAAAGTCGTTTTTTTTGTTTTATTATTTCGCACATAATGTATTCTCGTCCGAAAATGAACAAAGGTCTTACGGGTTTGGAACGACATGAGGGTGAGTACTTAATGACAGAAATTTCATTTTTGGGTGAACTAAGCCTTTAAGTATTATGCCAGCAACAAAACATTAAAGGGGGGGTGTAATGCTATTTCATGCATTCTGACTTATTTATGCACTTGCACACCGATTGCCAACAAAACACAGACATCTGATGCAGCTTTTCTCACCACCCGTGATCTGCAAATACAGCGCCGAACTGGGACTTGTTTACAAAGTATCCCGGGAACAAACAAACATATGTGTGCAACTCCGTTACTGCCCCGGAAAAACAAACTTCATCCTCTGTTCCCTTGACACTGAGTTCTTTGGGAAGCTGAAAAAGGTAATCTTTCCCTCACAACCAAAAACACACTCCTTCGGTGACAGGAGCTGCATCTCATTTCGGAGGCTGCGTCCTTCGGAGATCACATTTGAAAGCTTCATACGTATACGTCATCAAGGATGTCATATTTAAGAAAAGTAACCGAAATACAATTGACTGATATTCATTGTGAGGTGTAAAATACTGTAATTTCTTTCTAACGTTGCAATCTAACAGTTATTTTTCTTAAATGAGACTGCCTCGTGATGTATGCAGCCTTCAAAGGGTGCAGCCCCTGAATTGGGACACAGCCATTGTTGAAAAATCTCTCGGATTCCGTTTCCCTAACAAAGCGCATTGATGGGTGTGCTCTTACTCTTGCTCTGGGTGATGTGTGTGTTCACGCTTATCAGGGAGAAGTGCCTATAATGTATATTGCCTATATGGAATTGCGCTCTCTTTTGACATCATCTGTGTGCAGAGTGAATGCTCTAATCCGTTAATATGGGCACGGAAAAAAAATACTCACCCCATACGCGTTAGTGCGTGTGCGCCATTGCGCACAACGTTTGTATACTTTAACCACCTCCGAGGATAGTGGGGGTCGCGAGTCACTGGCATCGTTATTTTGGGGGTCGTGGTCTGAAAAGTTTGGGAACCCCTGATTTAGGCCACTACATGAATAATAAACATATAGTAAAAGTAGCCAGAAAACAAAGTTCAAAAAGTCAAGGGTCAAAAGCCCAACTAAAGTAAAGACTGATCACCATAATGGTGATACCAAACTTTATTAGTTTCAATAAAACATTAACATGTTAACCTCTGTTAATTCTCAATGAGAACTTCTGTATGAAAGAAAGTCAAACTGGATTGTAATAAATGAAGATGCTGAGATCTTGAGAGATCTGTTTAAAGGGGGGGTATCACACACAGTTTCTGCCAATCTCATGTTAATCTTGAGTACATATAACAATGCATCTTTCATATCTCCGAAAAGTCTTTAGTTTTATCACACAGTTTCTGCCAATCTCATGTTAATCTTGAGTACATATAACAATGCATCTTTCATATCTCCGAAAAGTCTTTAGTTTTATCATATTTATAAAAGATAGATACGCTAAACAATGCATCTTACTAGATCACGAACTAAAATCGTGCGTTAGGCCTACCGCCATGTTATATCACGCATCTTGCGGCTTTACAGTTCATCAAGAAGAGATAGTCTGATTATGTGAGGACAGGAGTGGGTTTACACTTCACACGAATCGATTAGCAAAGGTTATGCCTGATAAACAAATGATTAAAATGCTGTCTGTGTCGAAGACTTCAAGCACATACAGGTGAATAATAGCCTTTTTAAATTGATTGTCCTGCTTTATTGCAGTCCATATCAAATGTATAAGAACTATTTTATTACAGTCAGGGGTGGAAATGGGGGGTAACGCGGGGGGACGGCGTCCCCGGAGTGAATTTCAAGGGGGGACGGCGTTCCAGTTCAAATTGGTTCGATTCTTTTATAGAAATGAAGGGATTTCTGTATTTATTCACTCAATAGCTTACGAAAACGAAACTGATTCTCAGAATCATACAGGCCATACTCAAAAAAATTCTCAGAAACTCTTCCGGTCTGAAACCGGAAGTAGTTTCTAGTGCACAGAAATACTCCGTCATACGTCCAACTCATATTTTGAAACTTTGGCCATGTTTAGCATGAGAATGCAACTCTTTAACAGTGATGTAAACATCAAAAACGTTTTTGTTCCCTTTTTATTTATTATGATGCCGCAGCTAGCAGACGATCTCTACACAAAAGCTGCACGCTCGTGACTCTTTAGCTCCGCCCACGGCACTGACGGCAGGCACGCCTCCAGGAGCTCGGCTTTTTTCGGAAAGACTCGGTTTAGCGTATCTATCTGTTATAAATATGATAAAACTAAAGACTTTTCAGAGATATGAAAGATGCATTGTTATATGTACTCAAGATTAACATGAGATTGGCAGAAACTGTGTGTGATACCCCCCCTTTAAACAGATCTCTCAAGATCTCAGCATCTTCATTTATTACAATCCAGTTTGACTTTCTTTCATACAGAAGTTCTCATTGAGAATTAACAGAGGTTAACATGTTAATGTTTTATTGAAACTAATAAAGTTTGGTATCACCATTATGGTGATCAGTCTTTACTTTAGTTGGGCTTTTGACCCTTGACTTTTTGAACTTTGTTTTCTGGCTACTTTTACTATATGTTTATTATTCATGTAGTGGCCTAAATCAGGGGTTCCCAAACTTTTCAGACCACGACCCCCAAAATAACGATGCCAGTGACTCGCGACCCCCACTATCCTCGGAGGTGGTTAAAGTATACAAACGTTGTGCGCAATGGCGCACACGCACTAACGCGTATGGGGTGAGTATTTTTTTTCCGTGCCCATATTAACGGATTAGAGCATTCACTCTGCACACAGATGCAGTCCGGCAATGCGTTCCAGGAGTCGTATGTCTGCAGCAGTGCAGCGATCATTTACGCACAGTGTATTTTTGCTGCGCTGCACCGCACTGAATTAAAATGATAGCGCACTGTTCGCATTAAAATAAACATGTATTGATGTGAAAAACTAGTAATTTCACCATAGATGCATATAATTTACAGTCTGGCACCTTACCTGGCATTTAGGTGAACTTGCCTTTGCAGTATATGTGCAGCACGCGCAATTGTGCTTTTTATGCCACATTTGCAGTGTGCAACTGATCTGTGGCTGTATATCACAAACACAACATTTACTTATTTTTATTTCAAATCCAAAAGTTGTTACTGAACATGGTTTGTCAGCATTATTGCGATTCTCTTTGTATACACTATATTTCATAGATGCCATGTTTAAACGTACTACAAAACGCTTTATTGAATTAATTACATTATATTTATATAAAGTAATACTTTTGATTTATATATTGATTTATATATTTTATATAGCAAAACATTTAAACATAAGCTTTATGTTAAAATCACAAACATTTTAAATTAATCTTGACCTGCAGCAACTGATGCTGTTGCTAATATGTCGTTAATCTGTCGTAATCACCTCAGGAGTCACGGTCGAGGGGAAGGAAAATCGAAAGGTTGATGGCTTTTTTTATTTGCATGGTTTTTGTTTTTAATTTAACTAATATTTTTAGTATTTTGTTACAATAATTCATAAACGATGCTATTTATAATCATTAAAAACATTTTTTTTTTCTAGAAATTATCTCGCGACCCCTCCCTTGATATCTTACGACACCCCGGGGGGTCCCGACCCCCACTTTAGGAACCACTGGCCTAAATCACTGATATATCACCCAGAGTCTAATCTCTGACTATATTAGCTGTTAATTTCACATTATTTACAGAAGCCTTGTGATATTACAGCATCAGTGTTATGGCAATCAGACATACAGATTTTTTTTAAAGTCATTATACAGGAAATATTTTGAGCTGTGTCTTTCAGACACACAGAAACATCAAAAAACAGCATATGAATTTCAACAATGTTGACAATCAACAAAAAGCTTGATTGTGATTTTAGTAGCTTGTTTTGTGACATTCAGAGTTGATCTGTTTATCTGAATATTTTGTTGATTGTCACCATTGTTGAGATACATACACTTCTTGATGTCTGCGTGTGTCTATGATCCCGTCAAAAATATTTACTGCATAATGACTTTATAAAATCTGTCAAACAGACATGTGCCGATATTCGGTAATACAATATATCACGATAATGAATATGCACAATATTGTTATCATGGGCACTTCAGAATACTGTGAATAATTATTTATTACGAATTATTCACATTTTTATAATACATTTTAAGAATACTTTCCCCATCAACCGTATAAAATGCACAACACCGCTGTATGCTGCGTCAAAGGGACATGCGCTCAGATGTAAACAAGCCCAACGTGTGTGATGGAACGAGTGAAGGAGATGCGCTGAATGAAAGTGCACGTTCACTCTCCGACAGCAGAAGGCGCTGATGGAAAGGCAGAAATTCTGCGGTTACCCCGGAAACCCCGTAAACAAATCAACTGTGCTACTGAACACAGTATCTAAAACAGAGATTGTATATAATAGGGACATAAGAGGGTCTGTATCTCTTACCATCGGAGAAAGTGTAACGGCTAACTTAATCACGTGCGGCACCTCTCAGCCTATCGTTTACTGGCAGTCGCAACATTCCCTGCCTTCTCTTAAAAAAAGAAATTTTTTATCAAGCTGAAATCTAAATATAGTTCCCAACAAAAGTATTGTTTAGTGTAAAACATGCTGAAAATTGGCAGACAGGCTGTGGATTAATTAAATGATGAGCTATTTCCCCACAAAAGCTGTTTAATCAGCATAGTAAAGCCTCTCATCCATTGACATCCATTCAAAAAACATCCTCTGGTCTCCTTCCCTGCATACCGTCAGGGGCGGGGCGTTAGCATTAGCCGTTACGCTTTTTTGGCTAAAGGTTGCAGGCTTGCCTTCCACTGGCTTTGTCTAAAATGCTTCAAATAGCCATTCAGTTTTTTTGTATTTGTAAAGTTGTTCATCACAGCACCAAATACTTAATACCAGTGTTGGGGAGTAGTTAACTACAAGTAGCGCTACTAGTTTAACTACATTTTTCAGTAGCTTGGATGTAGTTCAGCTACTTTTAAAACAGTGTAGCTTTTCCAGTAGTTAACTACATTTTCCAGCAAGTAGCGGTGTAGCGCGACCAAAAGCTACAAGCTACATTCCGTTTTGCGTTCTGACGAGCCTGCGATGCATTGAAGCAGCACAGCATCTTACTAGATCACGAACTAAAATCGTGCGTTAGGCCTACCGCCATGTTATATCACGCATCTTGCGGCTTTACAGTTCATCAAGAAGAGATAGTCTGATTATGTGAGGACAGTTACACTTCACACGAATCGATTAGCAAAGGTTATGCCTGATAAACAAATGATTAAAACACTGTCTGTGTCGAAGACTTCAAGCACATGCAGGTGAATAATAGCCTTTTTAAATTGATTGTCCTGCTTTATTGCAGTCCATATCAAATGTATGCGAACTATTTTATTACAGTGGTGACCCACCATAGTCTAATCTGTCCCACCAGTTTTATAATGAATCTAGATCACTAACGCTGTGTTTTGCGTCATTTGCATTGGCAAAGCATCCGTCAATTGAACAGAAAACAAAATGGCGATATAGCTCAGTGCGCTTATCACACGACAAAGGCTGATCTAATAAAATCGGTTGCGCGGGTTTCAGAATGATGTTCACGCAAGAAGCACATGATTCGCGTCTCAAAGCTTCATCACTGCATGTGCTGTGAGTTTAACATGCATTTTTCTGTCCAATTTAAGTTGCATATATTTTGTTTTTGCATGGGTGCAGGTCCGGTACCAGAATCAAATCACTGAGGGCGCTCCTGAAATTAGTCAGGATGCTATAGTAAAGTGCAGATGTAACGTGTAAACAACGGCTCCACCATAACAAGAATAGCAATGTACAGTGAGATTTTTTAAGTCATTAATTTTACAAATAATTGGAATAGAATTAAAAAAAATATTGATACAAAAATTCAAATATTTTTCTTGTCTGCGCATTGCTTATTGTTATTATTATTTCATATTTTTGTCCCATGTTATGGTTATGGTAGTAATTTTGTGCGTGAATCCTGCATTTGTATGTACTGTATTTATATCACTTCTGAAACTGCAGAGTGCAATTGGTCGTCGGTCCTCTTATAGCATGAAAAACAAAACTTGTATTAAAATTCTGAATTCAAAACTCAGTTATAGCTGTCTACACTGCACAATGAGCGTGCAAACTCAGTGCTGAATAAAAACTCTGGCGTGTCTTCCGGTGATTCTAACTAACTTAAACACCCCTGATTGGCCATTGCATTCAAGAGATCAACAGTTGTGTCTGTGATTGGCTATGTTGCTCACCGCTGCAAAATCATATTGTAAATAGAAACATTTGAAATTCTCCAGAGCGCAAACACAAATACGCACTGGAGCATTTGTCAAATCTGTTTCCCAATATGATATTCTTACAGTATCAACTGAGGGTGCTCTTGCCCTTGCTTGCGTTTGAGGGTGCTTAGGTGCATAGAACCGGGCCTGCATTGGTGTGACATTTGTAGCAGTTTGGTACTTTGACAGTCAGAGATATAGACTACATTTGAGTATTGTATCTTTTGATATACACAACAAAATAAAATGGTACACATTGAAATAATAATTGTTGTGCATTGCATTGTTTTAAACCCCAAACATTTACTTAAACATTCTTCACTAACAGTTAAAAAAAAATCAAAGTAGTTTCAATGTAGCTAGCTACTTTTTGTTAGTAACTTGTAGTGTAGCTAACTACTTTTTCAGAAGGGTAGCTTGACTGTAGTTTAACTACTTTAATTTATACGTAGCTTGTAGTTCGTCAAACTACAGTTTCAGAGTAGCTTCCCCAACACTGCTTAATACTAAAAGACTTAAAAGGCTATTTATTTTCAAACTTAAACATTTTATATTTTAATCTGGACTACAACATGCCCTATAATGATTGAAATTATTGTGATTATTTGTTATTGTTCAGTAACACTTACATAAGGCTTCATTAGTTAACATGCTAATTCATTATTACCAAACTGATAATGAAAAATACTTATAAAGCATTTATTAATCCTAGTTAATGTTATTTTCTTAAAGTTTAATAACATTACTAAAAAGTTTTAACTATTATTGACCTGAGCTAAAACTAACAATGATCAGTTGTATTTTTTAACTAACATTAACAAAAAATAATACCTTCTGTAACAAAACATTCTTAATCTTAGTCAATGCATTAACTAACGTTAAATATAATGAGACCTTATTATAAAATGTTACCGAAACATTTTAAATTTGATACCGTCACATGCCTACTTTCAAAATATCGAAGCACTGCTGGATTGTATGCAGTTGTATTTTAGGGCTACAATAAACAATGTGAAATTAATAACTCATATAATAAAATAATTTAATAAGATATTAGACTCTGGTTGATTTCAATGAATCAGGCCAACAATAAGTAGCCAACATCATCTGACCAGATTTTGCCTTGTTTGTTTTTTGTCATAACAAACGTGCTTTAGAAAAACAGTTAAAACAGCCAGAGAACAACTAACGTTAAAAAAATTCATATATAAATGAATTTATATATATACATATATATACAGTGTATAGAATCCAGCAAAACATAACCATACCAAATATAACTTGGAACAACATACCAGAAAAAAAGAAAAGGCAAAAATATCTATATTGTTACAGAATAAGTGCTCACCTTGAGACTGCTGTCATATATTTTAAAAGATGAGCCCACTAAATGGATTAATAAAAAAAGGAAAATTAAGTACAGAATCACTATAGCGCAGCAGGAAATGAGCTCATTGTATCTTGTCTTGTCATGAGCCTCTAAATTAAGAAGATTGAGGTGGTTCATATTTTTATAGTAATATCATGACATTCTGAAAGAATAATGTTCATAATGTTTATGTTAGTGGTATCATTATTTTTATGACATCAGATGATACAAGAGTTGAATTATGAAGGTGTGAGCCATTAAGTGTAACATGCTAAAAGTGGTGTGACGGTTTCCTGCATTTGCATGTCGTTCTTTACACCCTCGTGACAAGAGATGTTTATGTTTATAATGTTTTCCTTGCACACAGCTAAAAAAGATGTGGTTTGTCATGTTATTCAATTATTCAATTCCCACCAGAAAAGCTCTATCGAGATGGCTGGTATAATTATGTTTATACACCTGCTCGCGAGTTTGGAGAATTGCGTCTGGGACTTTAGAAAACCATTAAGAATAACTGAACATCAAAAAACAGTAGGTTAGGAGAAAAACACAAGTCAGAGACATCAAAGACCAATAAAAGCAAATGCCTGAAGCTGTGGCAACATTAACATGGCCTAAAAACTCAGCATGGACCTTTTCCAGCCTTCCAGGAGAGAAATGAATGCCGTGAAACAGGACTGCATCAAAATCCCAGTGTGAATTTAAGGTCGGAAACTAAAAAGAGACTTTGTTCTGCGGTGGCACGTGTGTGAATGTTTCACACTGAAAGCCACAGGGACGGGCACACTTTGGTGAAGCATAGGCAATGGCTGTAAGGCACATTTCGCATCTCATATGGTATCAATGTACCTTGTCTTCCATTTTCACGTTGAAGATTGGAAAGCACATCTGGGAAATATGGCATTACAACAGAAAAAAAAAAAAACTGTTTGTGTTCTACAATGTGGAGACACCCAATGCCAAGATGTGATTCCCGACGATTGACCATGTGCCATCTTTGTTTCTGTGAAAATGGGCTTTGTCCTCTGAATCTGGAACTGCACAACAACATGAAACTCAATACAAACTTTCAGAGAATGTAGGAAGCATGGGAGAGGGGGACAACGTGAAAACAACATGAAAATGAGAGGATTGGTGGCCAGGTATCACGTTAGGGATTGTCTTTGAGGAGAAGCCAGATGGTGAGGCAGTAAAGTAGAACAATGTGGAGGCATGTGCACCAGGCTCCAGGGATGGCAAAAGAACAATGAACACAGCAGAGAACTTCAAAAACAAGCCACCACCTTACCAAGAGAGGCTGAACCTCTTCAAAAATTCAGTCAAAATAAACGGAATAACTGTGGTTGTAACATTAATTGTTGTTTTAATCAATTCTTACAAATATGTACAGTAAAACTCTGATGCATATAATGTATAAAAATTATTTTGTTTGATATTTTTTCTTTCATGTGCAGAAACCTTGGCCTCGGGCGTGTGAAATCACGAAATCCGGAGGAGCCCGAAGTACCTCTGATGTGTAAATTGACCAGAATGAATATGCAAATGGTGTAACGTCATTTATTTCCGGCGTCTGAAAAAGGCAAAAGGGAGAAGAAATGAGATTCTCCTCCTTCAGTATAAATAACTAATTGCCATCAGTGGTGAGCTTTCAAACTTGTAAGCTTTCGATATCACTTCAGTGCGTCATCAAGCCTGTGGTTAACAAAAAGAAGCAAAAACAGAAACTAATAGAGACTTTTAAATTTAGCTAAATTACTGATGGAGTCCAAATTATATTAGAACTTCAGAAGAAGAAGTCAGCCATTGTACGAAAGAGCCATGTATAAATTTGCAGTAATTACTAAGAAGTATTACTAATGTTTATAATGATCATAGTTTGGAGATGGTGCTTTGTGATTTGCTCCATTTGTTTTAAGACTCAGAGAAGGGAGGGAATATATTCACATGTTAGCATATAACAAACAAGATTTGACGGTAAATCTACTATTATCATTTATTGTTGCACCGTCTTAAAGGGAAGCAACATGACAAAATATAAACCGATTATAATTAATGAAGCTGTTATAAATCAACTGACACCCACAACAGGCACTTGTGGTAAAAAAAAAAATGCATTAAATTTATCACAAATGACAGTTAATACATTTATAATGTTGCAAAATATATTTCAATTAAATGCTGCTCTTTTGAACTTTCAAAGATTATTGAAAAAAATCCACCTAGCACAATCATTTTCTGCTAAAAAATACATTTAAAATAAATAATAATAATAATAGGTTTACTGAGCAATATAACAAGGATAATATAACACTGAAGACAGGAGTTATGTCTGCTAAAAATGGAGCTTTGCTATAAACAATAAAAGCAAAAGTTGCAGAAAACAATGAAAAAAAATACATTATAATAAACAACAGTTATTTTAAATATAATCTTTTGTTTTTGACCGGAAAAAACGAATCTTGTGAACTTTTGAATGGAAGTATGGAACAAAATTTATTTTCATCTCACTGTTGCCAAGTCTAGGGTCCAATTAGTGAAAGATCTGGAAGTGCAGTGTCAACGTTTCCAGTGTAGACACGATGCAAGACGTGCAAGTTTGATCAATATTAATTTACACATTAGCCTCTCTGGAAAATTCCCTGACGGAGCATGATGAACTCCCAAAGATCTTGATTAGACCTCTGTGTTTGGACATAAAAATATGGAAATGGTTCCTGATCTGTTCCTGGATGCACACACATAGCTCTACTTCACTGATGTCAGCTGGCCACTGTCCAGCAGATAGTGTCCGAGTTTGCTCTGATAACACCGGACAAAATCGCAAAGGTGTAGAGAGCAGTGAAAAAAATAGAAGGGAGGAAGGAAGGGAAGGATACCTACTGGATCAATCGCTTGGCCTTATATTCCCCAGGGAGACTTGAAAAGATTGTGAATGGAAAAAAAAATTTCTTACTTGAACTTATGCCAGTAAGGTAAGATGAGACTATAGAGACCTGAATCTTTCTCTCTTTGGCAGCCCTGGGGCTGAAGTGAGCCTGGAGGATGGCAATACACATTCAGTATTGTTTGGCTGTGTGGAAACAAAGGTGGAAAGGTAGCTGAACACGGGTGAAACACACAAACGACACATCACTGCCGGCTTTAAGATTCTGTTGTGATATATTATGCTGGTTGAAATCACTGGCAGATGATATTTGTGTGTGAGGTGGAGGTTAATCTGACTCCAGGCTGCTGACACTGACATAAATCAAGCATCTGCACTGACAGACTACTTGTGTGGTGGTTTGGGGCAGAAAGACAAGACAGGAAGACAGGGAGTATTTGAACAGAAACCTGTTACCGACAACCTAACAACCACTATGAGTCTATTGTGTGTTTTACATTTACTCACTGTAAACCCTAATGCTCAAAATACTTAATTGGTTTGAGTAGGACAAACTTAAATTAAACAAATTAGTTCAGTTAAATTAACTGTTATGAGTATTTAGAACTTTCTTTTTCTTTTGAGTTCACAGAACTGATATATTTCAAGTAAACTGAACTGTTTAATTGTTTTGAGTTGTTTGAACTCATTTCTTTTAATTTAGACTAACTTAAGTTTAACTGAAGCTGAGCTGGGATTTTTTATTTCCAGCACGCTTTGCCCATGGCACTCGAAAGGGAGAGTAAATGCTAAAATTAAGTTTTATATAATGTTTTTGTGTAGGGGAGATTTAGTAGTGATCAATGTTTTGTTGTGCTACTTTAGAAGAGTTTCTGTTAACATGGGTTTTTGGAGAGTTACCATCATGGTGACAAGTGGTGCATGTTGCTTGCTTTGAGAGCAGGTAAGTTACATGTTTTAAGTAGCAGTACTCATTCAGCTCATTCAGTAAGTGCTATACCATGCGATTATTAACATGTTAGCAAATTATCAAGTTGACATTTTCTGAATTAGTTTGTTATAGATAGGGGAATATTTATGTTGAGATCCTGATAATTAAAAAAAATAAAAAAAATGCATAAATTAGTGTACTCAAATATTTCCTGTTAAGAACAATAAAAATGTATGAGTACAAAAAAATATATATATATTACTTAAACTTTGAGTTTCTTAACTTTAAAAAAAAAATCATTCAACTTTTTTTGAGTTTTGACTCACTAGGGTTCACAGAGAAGTAAATAACTCATTTGATTTGCAAGAACTCAAAATAAAAATATCAATTAACTAAATCTTTGTGCTAACTGCCAAAATGTATGAGCTAACTCAGTACTTCAAGTTAGGAGCAATTAACATGCAAGAGTACTACAAACTTAAAACCTGGTAGTTCTGCTTACTTCAAATTGTAAAACATCATAACTCAAAAAAATGTATGAAGCTGATTACCTCCATTTCTTTGAGTTAGCCCAACTTATTCGGGATTATAGTATGGTTAACTGTGAAATAAATTAATCTTTCAAAATAAATAAATCACTAAATAACTAACTAACTAGTGAAAAATTTTGAAACAAAACATTGTTGACTTTGTTGCTTGGAGACATGCAGATTTTATGTCTAAAATGTATTGAACATTAACTTTATTGAACAGTTTTTTTTGTTGTTTTTACGGTTATAACCTGCCTGTTCCAATGTTATTTGTTTTTTCCTTTTTTTTTCTTTACTGTCAGTTTTGTCTAATTTAATGTCTTCTTGCTAAAAAAATTCTAAAAAGTATTCATAAAGCACCATTTGTGAAATATATTTCAAATTGTGCAGCTTGTTGAGGCAACGCAACTTTTTCTAAGCAACTTATACATGGCGGATGATAAAAGCAAGAAAAAAGCCCTAAGACTTACATTAAGAAGAAGGACCAGAGCCATAGGGATTTCATAAATACTTGAGCTCTATTGACTTATGCCAGTGAGAAACTACCTAGAAAGCATTCAGAGCAACCTACCCTAGTATAGTGAGCGCCACTTTTACAACCTAGTTTGTTCAAAAAGACAAACTTTTAGGGTTAAAAATATAGGCTGCTGTTTTTTGAGGATGCCACCAGGGGCAGATGAATATTAAAGGAGGATAATAGTGATAGGAGACAAAACAGGAAGTTTTGCTGAAACTCTGAGTGACACTTGATACCGTCTGACAGCTAGAACATGTTGTTAGAGAAACCCTCCTGAACATTCTTGAGCTTCTCTGTATAGATCCAGTTATTATCTCACTGGTAATTTGTGCATGTTGTTTGGAAAACCTCGGTGATGACTGTTAGCGTCACGCTGTCAGGATGGAATACTAGTTGCAGTGGAGTAACACACTTTTGTTCATTTTTAAATCCTATTGTTGTATCTCTACAGTTCCATCAGAGAGCTCAACCAGACTTGACTTCACACCCAGATGAATGACTGAAAGTTTTATGATGACTATGAAAATCCATTCTGCTAAGCCGAGACGAGGAGGGCGGAGACATGATGGATGTGTTTGCTATCACGGTGTCCAAGGAAAAGGCAGCAAATAAAATTTTCATAATCTGGATTTCATCAGCAAAGCTTATCTCAGTAAGAAGAGAGCTTTTGTACATGCTGTCATTGTGTGTAATGCTGGAATATACATTCACACCAATACTTTCACCATATCAACACTTTAAAAATGTTAGTAATTTTACTGGAAAAAGACTGTTGTATTTTTATGTTACATTTTATATTGTTATGTTAATGTTTATTGTATTATTTTGGTATTTTGTGTAAATATAGCTAATTGTTCGTGGAAATGTCAGTGTTAAACATATGTAACTTCCTCACTGAAACTGCACAGCTACTTTCTATGTGCAAGTCTCAAAGGAGGAAATACACAGAAGGTGAAGTTACTCCACAAATTGAGTCTAATTCAGTCTATTACAATTGTTTGCGCTGTACCCCTGTGCTTATTTTGGCAATCCGTGACAGCGGATCAGAGAGAAATGTCATAGGCGGTCGTTTAGTCTGTCACCCAAAAACAGTCGGTAGGTGCGACACCCTCATCTGAAATCGAGTTGGCTAGTGGGACGCCGCCTTAAGCAATTTCCTCACGACACCGCAACAAAGGCAAACGTATATCCTCACACACACAAAGACGCTTTCAATCTGGCACGAGTATACACCTTTCAATTTCCTCTCAGACACACAGCAGAGACAATCACACACACGCTCACACAATTCAGGCCTCAGGCAGACTGTCAGCGGCAGCGTCTCTGCTCTAATAACAGAGCTCATTGAAGCATAATTGAAAATGACTTTGGAGAATTGCCACATTAAGGGAGCATGGTGGATATCTGCAGGTGTTGAGGAGAATTGTGTTCGAGAAAAATAGAGAGAGAAAGAGATGAAAGCGGTGGAGGGGTTTCCCGACAGACGCCGAGAAGAAGCCAAATGCGGAAAAGGAGGGTGATAGGGAGGAACAGAAAGGAATAGAGAGTGGATAAATAATAGAACTCGAGCATTTACATTTATAGATGGCCCGCAACCGGCAAGGACGTTCCCTTCTTTTCCGTCATGCTCTGAAGGTGACCTCAAGAAATGAGACACATCTTTCAGGGGAGAGATAGAGAGAGATGAGATGAGGAGAAGAGGAAACAATGATGCACGGTTTGCTAAAACGACAGCTCTCCTGCAGATGTGCATTTGCAAGGTGTTTCGGATGTCTAGTATGAATGCTGAAGCAAAGCTCTTCACACTGCCAACACGAAGGTCAGAGAGCTCCAAAAACAAAATAATACATACAAGTGCAAAAAAATCGAGGGAAAAAATGAAAGAAGGTCAGAACCAGCAAGTACACTGAAAAAAAATTTATGTAAACACTAAAAAAGTATTTAAAAATTACTTTTAAAACGTACTCCAATAACTGTTGCAGATGTAGGTGAGCAAACACCCTCTACTATTCATTACAAGCAGAAATAAACTCACCACGGGTCATGACCCTTACCTTAGAGTCTGTAAAAAGATCAATTAAGTATAATTTGTACATAATAAAATGCACGTTAAGGGCAAAAGGTCACGCAAGTTACATAATAAATGCTTCTTTTTTACTTAAATCCAAGTTCAGCACCACACTCTTCAAATGTCTGTAGCAGTTTCTTGACTTGCAGGTCAAAATGTCAGAGGTTGTTGGTCTCTCGCAGCCAGAGCTTTGACTTATGGGATAGCGGGATATGGTCGGGTCCACACCTGCAGCTTATTCCTATATAGCAAGAACCTACTTAAACAGGAAAAGACTGACTTGACCAACATGTAAAGCAACCAAGCACAGTTTGATGTATTTTTACACGCAATTTGGTATGGTTTTCTGAAATGGATTAAATAACATGCATATGGAAAATAATAGAATGTTGGGAAACACTTTAGAATAATGGTCCGTCATTAATAGGTAACTATGCACGAAGTAATGCGGGACACCAGAGAGACTGAGAGAGAGAGATCGACTGAGCGTGTGTGATTACCTGCATCTGTCCTTCTCCAGGTCAAGTCATATATTCATGAAAAAAATTATTTGTTGTAGCATCCTTTCAACATTTAAGGGTATTTCCCATGAATGGCGTAAAGCAACAGCTTCAGCGTTAACCCTGTGATGCATTGCTGGTCAGTTGAGCCTGGTAAAGAGGTGCTCAAAGTTAAAATAATTTTAACACCTTTTTTTATTAATGAATGAATCAGAGTTTTTGAACGTATTAGTTGAATGAACGGTTTAATGAAAGACAGTCAAAGACAGTCCCTTGCCGCCACCTAGTGGAGTAACAATGTAGCCTGCAATGACCGAAAACCTGTCTAGAACTCGCGGAGACAAGCAGTGCTTATACTGGTGAAATATCAGCAGTCAAAGCCTCTCCTCCACTCAGATTTGAGGATCGAAAATAACTGTTATACATATAATAATAGCCCAACAAGCTAATTGTCAGATTTATGTTCTGTTATGCCCACGTAGAAGGCAACGTTCTCAGGACCTTGCGCAACGTCCCCTAAAAGTTCTCAAAAGGTGATGAAAATTATGAACCTCTACAGAACATTCGGGACGTTCCTAAACTGTCCTCTTTTGGTAATGAAAGTGCTGCAGTTCAAGGTTCCTTATATGACTTTAGGGGGACGTTCTATTTTGGTTATTTTATGGTCAAAAAAGAACGTTACAAAGAGGACATTTGGGACATTAACAGAAAAAGAACTCCACATCGTGACCGTCTCTGAACGTTCTGGGAACATTACTAGACAACGTCCTTAATACCAGTGGACGTTCTGAGAATGTTCTGGGAACGTAAAATTTTTAGCGGGACAACCTGTCACCTAGTAACGTTCCCAGAACGTTCAGAGACGGTCACGATGTGGAGTTCTTTTAAGGTTTGGGGAACTTTATTTGGTGGACCTTCAAGGAACATTCAGGACGTTCTGGGAATGTTGAGGGGACTATTACTATAGGACGTTCTATTAACTTCCCAAATGTCCTCTTTGTAACGTTCTCGCGCGTCCATAAAATAACCAAAATAGAACGTCCCCCTAAACTCATATCGGGAACGTTATTAAATGACCAACAGAGGACCGTGTGGGAATGTTCTGTTAATGTCCCAAATGTCCTCTTTGTAACGTTCTTTTTTGAACATAAAATAACCAAAATAGAACGTCCCCCTAAACTCATATCAGGAACGTTATTAAATGACCAACAGAAGACCATGTAGCAACGTTCAGTTAATGTCCGAAATATCCTCATTGTAACGTTCTTATGTGACCATAAAAGTAACCAAATTGGAATGTCTCCCTAAAATCATATAAGGAACCTTGAACTGCAGCACTTTCATTACCTGAAAATTTGGTCACCATTGTTGAGGATCATACTCAGAATCTTGATGTCTGTGTGAATCTACATGATGCTTTCTGAATAATTTCTGTATAAGGATAAAAACTTTCAAAATGAAGTAGGACAGGATCTTATGCATTACGATATGACTACATGAAAGAAAACACAATATTCAAAGATTAGTGAGTAAGACCACTGTATGATGATAAAACCATTAACAATGATCAAGCACTCAAACCTATCTCATCAGATTTTAAATTTCTCACAATTTTTTGTTGTAATAAATGCTTTAGAAAATACAGTTACAACAATTGGGGAAAGAATAAAGTCAAATTGTCAAGGGTCAGGAGCCCAACTAAAGCAAGCGCTTACCTCTGTAACGGTGACATTTATACATTTTGATAAAACATCACCACCTCATTAAGAAGATTTGTATGAAAGAAACAGTCAGAGTGGTTTGTAATAAGTGAAGATGCAGAGATCTAGAGAGATCTGTTAGTGTTTAATGTTGTTTCTGTTATCTGAGTTCTGTGAGGTCACCATTGTGCTGGAGAGTAGAGCCTGTGCTTCAGTCAGTGATGATCCAGAAACACTGATGTTCTGCTGCATGTTGCTTTATTTAAAGGCAGTAACTGTGTAGTTGCTGATGCAGTGATACAACAGTTACGTTAGCTCATGCATGTGTTGTTGTCAGCTAATGACTTACTGCAAGAGATTTGCAAATTAAAGAAAAGGTTTCATAATATTAATCCAGGAATTACCTGTAAAGAGCTTTTTTGTTTTTTGTAAGAAAGAATAGTTTTTGTTTGAACAGCCACTTTTATTAGTCAATTTAGCTCTAATTTTCAATTAAATTTTTTGACAAGGGCAGCAGGGACGTTCTGAGAACATTTCCAAATAAAGTATGGTTCCCTAAACGTTCAGAGAACATCTTGAATGTTCCCTGAAGGTCCACCAAATAACATCCCCCAAACCATTAAAGAACTCCACATCGTGAACATACTGGGAACGTTACTCAACACCAGTGGGGACGTTCTGAGAATGTTCTGGGAACGTAAAATTTCTAGCGGGGATGTGGGCTCTTATTTTGACATTCTGTTCTGTTTCCTTTAGTTCCTGTTTCCCCGCTCTGTTTAGTTTCGGTTTCATTGGTTACTGATTATGTAGTTTCACATGTCTAGTTTACTTTCCTTTGTTCTACCCCTGTTTATTCAGCCCTGTGTTTCAGTTGTTCTTGGTCAGTTCTCGTTTATACATTGTATGGTTTGCGTTATTCTCCTGCATGTTCATTCAGTGTTTTTGGATTATTAATAAAGCCTGTTTTGTTTTTGAATCTCCGTCTTAATGCCTGCTGGCCACATTGTAACACTTATTTATATAGCATTTTTTTATTTATTTTTTTCTGAACACAGTCATAAAATGCATCACTAAATTTCTCAGGAGTTACCTAGTCTAGACCTACTAGTGATGTGGACCATTATTTCACTTTAAAATAATGGTCAAGATCACTAGTAGTTCATGAAGAGTGACTAGGTAACACGACTAATTAGGATTTTTTGTTGTTGTTGTTTTACTACTTACGGATTTGTTAATCTTGTTTCTATATTAGTTAAGAGAAGCCGAAGTGTTAATGTAATACTACTCATTTAACCTGCATTACTTGACCTGCATAGTTACCTATTAATGATGGACCAATATTCTAAAGTGTTACATCTTTTAAAGTGTAGTGTGTATATACAAATAATTGTGTATTTTTGCTCATTATTTTAAAGACTAAACAAAGCATGAATATACAGTTTTGCTTGTAAATATCTAGTTTTCTTACTACTAATTGTTCAAACCAATCACAGATTTATTGCCACTATCCTGACAAACTCTGGTAAATCAGGTGATTTGTTCCTCAAACTGGTACCTGGTCACATGACTTTCCTGGTGGACTGACAAAAAAAACAATGTGCCCATACTACAGAAATTGCGTTATACCAGCCAATCAGATTACAGTTGTCCCGGCTGATTTAATATGCATCTGATGGTCTGTGATCAGACTGTAGGCAGACTGCCTGAGGCTGAGACTTGAAGAGAAACAAAATCAATATGGCATAGCGAAGCTATTCTTTTGCTATGATTTAGTATCAATATACTTAAGTATCAATACTTGAAACCATTATTATGACTATTATTATAATGCATCGATTTGATTTTTTTTTTCAGGTAGGCCAACTTATGTAAAAATCATTTGCTTCTTATTCAATAGTTAAATAATGTTTTAAAGTGAAATTGATGACAAAGGTTCACCTAATTTGTTTGTTCAGTAATAGAGATAAAAAGATCAAATGTGCAAAACAATGTATTATTTGTAAGCAATGTATTAAAAACGTATAAACTTATCTATCTGTCTATCTATCTATCTATCTATCTATCTATCTATCTATCTATCTATCTATCTATCTATCTATCTATATCTATCTATCTATCTATCTATCTATCTATCTATCTATCTATCTATCTATCTATCTATCTATCTATCTATCTATCTATCTGTCTGTCTGTTTGTCTGTTTGTCTATCTATATATAAACAACATGACTACAACTAAACTCCTTACTAGTGACATCTTTCTCAATCGCACATCTTGTCAAGCATGCAGAAAATCCTCTCTAGACCTTCCTTTTCTCACAATAAACTTCAAGAAAGCTTTTATGCTCAGAAATAAATCTTTAAAATAAAAGAAGTATAAAAGTTTGACATTTCCACAAGGCACTATTACTCTTGCATGAGAACTGAGACACTCTCAGGTCGCAGCCAGGAGGACAAACATCAGTTGCGCACACACGCAGATGCTAGCTAGGGAACTAAATGGGGATCAGATTCTGGTCAATTCAGGATCATCCCCAGCATGTCAACATCCAAAAACATGGAGCTGGGAAGAGAGACAATGAGCTCCATGTCTTTTGTGTAATCCATTTCTAGTTTCAAGGCATCTGTTTTCTGGGTAACTGTTAAGCACAGCTTACATACAGCAGAGAGTGGATCTGAATATGGAGAGGGGAGGGATTTCTCGATCACCGATGCACAGGCATGGACGCTTCCTCTCAGGACAAGCAGACTGATATAAGGTGACATCTCCATGTCATGAGAATTCAGGTCTGCGAAAGTGTAAATGCGTGTTTCTGACTTTATAAGTAGAAAATGGGGCATGAGGATGGAAAGTAACAAGAGAAAACTTTCATACAGGGCTGACCTTTGAGTTTGAGATGACTGGTTGAACTGTATGTAACGTAGGCCAGTAAGAGCAAGAGTGTGTAAACCTCACTCCCCTGGCCACAAGAGGCAAGCTAGCGACTGACACTAGAGGCTGCCATCTTTAGCGTCCTTGTTAGAGCTCCCACGTCCCATGCCGGAGCACAGGTTCGAATCCCAATCAAACCGGGTCGAGTAGGACTGGTTACATTTGGTGCCGTGACCCAGACGGGTGTGAAGTTTAGGGGGGTGAGTGTAACGAAGGCCAGATAGTTAGAACGAGTAAACCTCACTCCCCTGATCTCAAGAAGGGCACTAGTGACTGACACTAGAGGCTGTGGTCTTTAATGTCCTTGTTGCCGGTTCAAATCCCACTCAGAGCGGGTCAAGTAAGACCGGTTACATGAACATATAAAATGTACAGAAGTTATACATATAGTATACATATAGTATACAGAAGATGAGGGAAGATACCCTTTTAGGTGAGCATTTACTGCTAAATTATAACATATTTAGAGACAAGTTTAGCTTTGCATTATGCTCATTCAATACATTATTAAAAAAAATAAATTAAACCATTGTTATAGCACAAATTTTTGTCTTACCACTCTGTAAAAATTTAGTTGAATAACTGAATAAAGACTAATCAAACAGCATGCCGGTCAAAGACATACATCTGACTTACATTATGAATCATATACAGGTCCTTCTCAAAAAATTAGCATATTGTGATAAAGTTCATTATTTTCCATAATGTAATGATAAAAATTAAACTTTCATATATTTTAGATTCATTGCACACCAACTGAAATATTTCAGGTCTTTTATTGTTTTAATACTGATGATTTTGGCATACAGCTCATGAAAACCCAAAATTCCTATCTCAAAAAATTAGCTATTAACCTAATCATCTGAATCAACTAATTAACTCTAAACACCTGCAAAAGATTCCTGAGGCTTTTAAAAACTCCCAGCCTGGTTCATTACTCAAAACCGCAATCATGGGTAAGACTGCCGACCTGACTGCTGTCCAGAAGGCCATCATTGACACCCTCAAGCGAGAGGGTAAGACACAGAAAGAAATTTCTGAACGAATAGGCTGTTCCCAGAGTGCTGTATCAAGGCACCTCAGTGGGAAGTCTGTGGGAAGGAAAAAGTGTGGCAAAAAACGCTGCACAACGAGAAGAGGTGACCGGACCCTGAGGAAGATTGTGGAGAAGGACCGATTCCAGACCTTGGGGGACCTGCGGAAGCAGTGGACTGAGTCTGGAGTAGAAACATCCAGAGCCACCGTGCACAGGCGTGTGCAGGAAATGGGCTACAGGTGCCGCATTCCCCAGGTCAAGCCACTTTTGAACCAGAAACAGCGGCAGAAGCGCCTGACCTGGGCTACAGAGAAGCAGCACTGGACTGTTGCTCAGTGGTCCAAAGTCATTCGGAAATCAAGGTGCCAGAGTCTGGAGGAAGACTGGGGAGAAGGAAATGCCAAAATGCCTGAAGTCCAGTGTCAAGTTCCCACAGTCAGTGATGGTCTGGGGTGCCATGTCAGCTGCTGGTGTTGGTCCACTGTGTTTTATCAAGGGCAGGGTCAATGCAGCTAGCTATCAGGAGATTTTGGAGCACTTCATGCTTCCATCTGCTGAAAAGCTTTATGGAGATGAAGATTTCGTTTTTCAGCACGACCTGGCACCTGCTCACAGTGCCAAAACCACTGGTAAATGGTTTACTGACCATGGTATTACTGTGCTCAATTGGCCTGCCAACTCTCCTGACCTGAACCCCATAGAGAATCTGTGGGATATTGTGAAGAGAAAGTTGAGAGACGCAAGACCCAACACTCTGGATGAGCTTAAGGCCGCTATCGAAGCATCCTGGGCCTCCATAAGACCTCAGCAGTGCCACAGGCTGATTGCCTCCATGCCACGCCGCATTTTAGCAGTCATTTCTGCAAAAGGATTCCCGACCAAGTATTGAGTGCATAACTGAACATAATTATTTGAAGGTTGACTTTTTTTGTATTAAAAACACTTTTCTTTTATTGGTCGGATGAAATATGCTAATTTTTTGAGATAGGAATTTTCGGTTTTCATGAGCTGTATGCCAAAATCATCAGTATTAAAACAATAAAAGACCTGAAATATTTCAGTTGGTGTGCAATGAATCTAAAATATATGAAAGTTTAATTTTTATCATTACATTATGGAAAATAATGAACTTTATCACAATATGCTAATTTTTTGAGAAGGACCTGTATAGGCCTTTATTTTTAATTCATAACATGAGCAGTAAACTATGAATTCAGATCAAATCATTCCAATTACAGTCTTTGGCCTTCAGGTTGAATGAGTAATGAATATGTTTGAAATGAACATAATTTGTGGAATTATTAAATTACATGATTTACAATAATTTTTACATTAAATAATAAAAATAAAAGCAACAACACTTCTTCACTGCCTGAATGTCTAAATGTAACTTTTGATGTGCCAAAAACTGTATTGTACAAATATAAATAACTGTGTCCACAAATCACCATTAACAAATTTTGAAACTCCAAGAAAAAATAAACAGTTCATATTGTCCACTGACAAAAATTACGTTATTTAACATTAAAATTGTTAAGATGGAACAAATCTTGTAAATGAAAAGTTAAGATTAATTAGAGCATAAACAGATGTGATTTAGTTTTTATTTTATTAATTTGATCAAAGAAATAGTCTTGTTGAGCATAAGAGACTTTTTTTTATAAACATTTTTTAAAAATCTTATTGACCACAAACGTTTTAATTGTAGATTACATATGAAATTACTACTGTTTAGAGAAAAATAAACCTAAATCTTCTACATGCTTACTTTTCATAATTCTAATAATAAGAACTTAAGTGAGCAGTTACAGTTCTTCAAAATCCTCTCCAGCCTTTTCCTCCACATCTGTGATCCTATTATACCCCAACACATAAGTGAAATACATGCAGTATTCACATGAATGATTTAACAACAAGAATAAATGCAACACGCCAAGCCCTGCTAATGAAAAATGAGTGTTCACTACTGTAGATGAGGCTCTCTGCTAGTGGACTATGTTGACTGAAACAGAAAGAGAAAACTGTGATTTATGTTTTTCTGGATTTTTTTCTGTCTGTGACACCTAAATCATTCAGCAAATGAGTAGCACCCCAATGCCATTGTTTCTTTTGGCTCCTTTGCTCATGCTCAGTCTTTGGGAGGTAGAATAGAAGAGTAGACTCCAATATTAGGACTATAATTTTCTCTCTCCTTCCTTTCTCCCAGCATTTCTTCTGTTTTTAGGGGGTGTGTTTGATAATATGTTCACACAGACTCTCACATCCTCATTAAAATTGGCAGTGTGTTTCAAAGGAGTTTGGTTGGTGTTCGAAAAGGCAGAGCTCTGCAAAAGGACCACCCTCCAAGTACAACCAAAAATTTTCATTTTCATCCCTTCATTCTTATTTCAGTGTTTCCCCCCCAGTTATCTGCTTCTTTCTCCACACAATTATAAGCTTTAGATCCAATAAGCATGAACTTTCGACTGTGGAGAGAAATACTGCTCCAAACTCTTTTGGAAAGTTTCCTTTCCATTGTGAAGATGTGCAATCCACCCCACTATCATTAACATTTAAGTTTGTTTTGGTTGTGCAATTTGTTTTAAAATGTTCCATTACCTTTATGCATTAGATGTTCATTATTTTACTTATTGATAGTTTAAGAGTAATTGAAGTAAAATTGGTTTTGTTAATGAGTTTAAGTGCAGGCACAATTAAAGGAGTAGGGTTTACATTAAGTGGAAGTTCATTCTAGGACTCGGCTTTAAACTTTAAACTTCAAATTACGTTTTAAACTTCAAAGTGCAACATTTTGGACATGAATGATACCCCAAATCATATAACTTGTCGAGGAGTGATGTACTATTACACATTCTAAGTTATTAAGTGATTTTGACCTGGCAGATGATACAAGTGTCAAAAACAAAACAAAACAAAACAAAAAACAGAACATACAAAAAAAAAACAGGGGGGTATTCCAGAAAGCAAGGTTCCCTTTCATGGGAACATCGACGCTGCGTCGAACGCATTGGGATCGCCTCTGCGTGATTACGTCTTGAAGCACTTGTGAAATCGAACCAATAGGGTGACAGGACATCAGAGCGGGTGACGTCACAGACCAGGAAACTATAAAGCACTCCTGAGAACAAAGAACGCCAGCTTCTGTGTCTTCAGCAAGCGCTCTGGGTTATCGTGTGTCTTATTTGGTGTTGTCTGTCAATTACATATACAGAAACAATCTCTTTTGTTTGAGAACAAGAGTGTCATTGTTACACCACATATATATGTATATAAAAGACACTATAATGGCGAGCAAAAAACAGCAGTTCAGACTGTGTGCTTCTCCCTACCCTCATTACTTCACAGGTGGGGATACACACGAGCTCTGTAGTGTTTGTATGGGAGAGGAGCATGCCCAGGCAGCCCTCGAGGGGGTTGTTTGCGAGCATTGTAATAAGTTTAAAATAAAACTTCTCCACTCCTGCCCGGTGCTCTTTGAGGAGGGTGCCGCGGCTCGCGTTCCTCGCGGTCGGGTCCCGCTTCTGCCGAGGCAGAGTGGCAGCTCAGATCATGGGGTTCGCAGATGAAATTGGCAGAGGGGTTAGAGACGGGTGCTGCCCTTTCTCTGCCCTTACCTGCCAGGTTCAGTGCCATTTCCCAGGTGGAAGCACACTCTGCGGTTTCTTCCCCCCGGGTTGAGGCATCGGTACTTCACATGTCCAGCTCTGAGGAGGTATATATTGTGATATCGATCTGAGGACTTGCCACCTCACACACATATCGTGTTTCAAAATCACACGTTTATTTTTCTAACATCAAAAACAAATCAGTTATGTTTGAAAGCCATATTTTGTTTATTTGAAATATTCAGACCGTGATATACTTGTCTGATTATTTGCTCGATTTAATTTTGAGAAATTAAATCAAATATCTTTCTGATTTTGTAAACTTACAAATATTGAAGATATAGTGAACAGCAGTTTGAAATGCGTTCCTCCCTGTGCTACACTACAAAGCGAGTGGGGATACACACGATTTATGTGTTGTTTGTTGGGATTGGAGCATGCACGTCAGCTCACAGCTGACAGCGTTCATTCATAAAAATGTCCCGAAGTGTAAAGAGAAGTATGCACTAGCGGGAGTTTTCAGCTCCACTCCTTTTGGCTTTATTCTCGAGGGAATAAAAGTCTAACGCAAGGCTCGGACCTCACGTTTGCCGAGGCTGTGCATAGATTACGTGCCTGTAATTTATATATAATGTATTTATACATATTTGGAGGGAACTGGGCACAGTGAGCAGATGGGAGTTTCCCTTTCTCTCGTTCCCTAAAATCCCTCGCGAACTATTACGAGCAATAATTATTTTTGTATTCTAATATATTCAGCCTGTCATTCAGCCATTCTTGACTGTTTGTTTCTGGTTGCATTTAATTTGAGGATTAAAACATTCGAGGGTAGCCCCCTCCGAAGAGGGTACTTTACCACACTATATGGTATCCGCCCCTCCTCGGTGCCCTCAGGGGGCCGTTCTGCCAACCCTGCCATGTTGTGTGCTTCAGGGGGCAGCGGTCTCCACCGACCCTCTGAGGAGGGCCGGTCGACATTTGATTCGGTTGTTCCCTGCCGGTTCACCGCTTCAGGGCGCCGAGTCGAATGCTCAAAAAACACCAGAGGCCAGCCTCAAGAGACTGGTTCCCTTAGTAGAATTTCTGGTAGAATAGAAACTTCTTCCAAATATTTCTCAATGGGTACTGCTCACAATAGAAAAGGGTTAAAGAATTCGGGTCTCGCCTGCTCCAGTTCAACGGGGTCTTCCCTATAGTGGTGGACCCTTTGCAGTCTCTGGTATTGGAACAGGAAGTTCTGACGCTCTTGCAAAAAGGAGCTATAGAAAGGATTTCTCCTCCCAGCAAGCTGTCAGGGTTTTACAGCCTGTACTTTGTTCCAAAGAGGGTTGGAGAGTATTTTCATGTATCCATCCATCCTCAGCACAGGAGGTTCCTCAGATTTGCTTTCGGGGGCGAAGCTTATCAATACAGGCTTCTTCCTTTCTGCCTAGCTCTTTCACCCCGCACCTTCACAAAATTTGTGGATGCAGCTCTGGCTCCTCTGAGACTCCAGGGCATTCACGTGTTGAATTAAATCAATGATTGGTTGATTTTTAGCTCAATTTGAGTACATGGCAGTCCAACATCGAGATGTTGTTCTGTCTCACATGAGAAGGTTAGGGCTGAGACATAATGCCAAGAAGAGTGTGCTTCTTCCAGCTCAAACTACCAACTATCTAGGGGTAGTCTGGGATTCCATCACGATGCAGGCACGTCTGTCTCCTGCTCTGGTGAATTCCATTCTCTCGGCCGTGAATAGGGGGAAATTAGGCCAGTCACGCACTGTAAAACAGTTTCAGAGACTGTTGGGTCTGATGGCAGCTGTGTCCAACGTGATACCTTTTGGCCTGCAGCACATGAGACCCTTACAGTGGTGGCTCAGGACCAAGGGGTTTTCTCCGAGGGGAAATCCTTTTCGCATGATCAAGGTGGCAATGCCTTCATGCCTTTGTCATGTGGAAAAAGCCTTGGTTCCTGTCCCAAGGACCTGTGTTGGGGGCTCCTTGTCGTCGCGTAATGCTAATGACGGATGCTTCCCTCACAGGCTGGGGGGCGATCATGAGTGGTCGCTTGGCTCAGGGTCTTCGGGAGGACCATCTACTTTCCTGGCACATAAATCGGCTGGAAATGATGGCGGTATTTCAAGCACTCAAATACTTCCTCCTAGACCTGAGGGGCCACCATGTGTTGGTTAGCACAGACAACATGAGTGGTCTCTTATATCAACCATCCGGGGGGTCTGAGATCTCGCCAGTTGTGCAAATTAGCCCTTCGGATCCTCCTGTGGGCCCAGGGGAAGCTCCTCTCCCTGAGAGCAGCTCTTATCCCGGGGCATCAAAATGTGGGGGCAGACATCCTGTTGAGGCAGGGGCCAAGGAATGGAGTCTCCACCCCGAGGTGGTGGAGCTCATTTGAAAAAACTTCGGTCATGCAGAAGTTTACCTATTTGCTTCGAAAGAACATCTCTTTGCCCACTGTGGTGCTCTCTGACTCATCCAGCCCCTCTGGGGTTGGATGCCATGGTGCAGACGTGGCCGAGGTTTTGTCTGTACACATTTCCCCTGATCGCTCTGTTCCCAGGAGTTCTGGAGAGGGTTTGCCGGGACAGGGTCCATCTCATACTGATAGCCCCGTTCCTGCCAACCCGAGTTTGATTTGCAGACCTAGTGTCTCTTCTGGACGGCTCCCCCATGGAGATCCCCATCAGACAGGACCTTCTGTCTCAAGCGGGCGGCATGATAATTCACCCCTGCCTGGAGTTGTGGAAACTCTGGGCCTGGCCTCTGAGGGGGCTAGGCTCATAGAATCCGGTCTCCCAACTGAGGTTGTCGAGACCATACTCCACTCCAGAGCTCATTCCATGAGAAAGCTATACGCATGTAAATGGAAGTTGTTTTCTACTTGCTGTAGACAACGTCAGCTGGACCCGTTCCACTCCTCTATCAGTCTTGTGCTGCAATTTCTCCAAGTATAAATCTTGGATGGTTTATCTCCTTCTACCTTGAAGGCTTATATAGCGGCTATTTCGCTTATCATGCTCCGGTGGGGGACTCTTCTGTGGGAAGAGACCCCCTATTTATACGCTTTCTCTGTGGTACCCAGAGGCTGAGGCCTTCTGTGCATACAAAACTCTGGCCTGGGACTTGGCTATTGTGTTGGAAGGGTTAGCTGAGGCTCCCTTTGAACCATTAGAGGAGGTGTCTGGGAGATTCCTCTCTCTTAAAACTGTCTTCCTTTTGGCAATTTCATCTCTCAAAAGAATTGGAGATCTTCAAGCACTTTCGGTTGCTCCCTCATGTTTGGAATTTGCGCCTGGTATGTTCAGGGCTTTCCTTTATCCTAGACCTGGTTATATACCCAAGGTCCCCACTAACGTCCCAGGACCGATTGTACTGCAGGCCTTTTGCCCTCCTCCTTTTACTAATCCGGATCAGGAAGAATGAGCAAGTGGGTGGTCGAGGCCATCTCTCTTGCTTATGAGTCATCCGGGCAGCCTTCACCTTTGGCTATCCGGGCACACTCTACTAGGCGAATGGCTGCCTCAAAGGCTTTGATCTCGGGGGTCTCCCTCAATGAGATATGTGATGCAGCTGGGTTGTCCTCTCAGCATACCTTCATTACGTTTTATAACCTTGATTTGGGCTCCACTCCGGGGTCCTCGATGCTCTCGGTTCGATTTCACAAGTGCTTCAAGACGTAATCACGCAGAGGTGATCCCAATGCGTTCAACGCAGCGTTTCATTCCCTATTCAGGGAACCAGGGTTACAGACGTAACCCGAGACCTTTTTTTACCTTCAAACATACCATGAACTCTTGGTTGATTAACCCAAACCTTGCTTACTCGAGGTATGCTGGTTCCAAAAATGCATATGGGAGTAAGTTCAGCTAACTCAGAGTATGCTCACGGTTAACACACAAGACATTCTCAACAGAGCAGTGAATCGATAAGTCACCATGGAAATGGACGCTAATCAAAATTTTGCCATACTACTTCTTTTATTTAATGGCTATTTACACTTAATGCTTATCGCCACCTATTTGGTGGTTGTCATTCTTCAATGTTTTCATTTAATAATCTTTAATCACTGTGAATAAGAACTTTATTGTTTCTTTGATGCTAATTATATAATAAAAAGAAAGACTGAAACTAAATGACAGCCTGTGCTTGCAAAGATAACATGACTGTAAAAGTTTATTTTTGTTTAGTCATTTTGCNCAGTAGGGGCGTGTCATTGTCTGTGTGTATTTCCATACTGGAATCGGATACGCCGGCTTTTGTTTCTTTTGTTATTGCCGCCGCCCTCAAAGGGAAGCGTGGCTACTTAGTATGCAGCGCTCTGGCCGGCTCTAGCTGATATCAAAATTTAATGAAGATGGACGCCGCAAAGAATATCGCAGACGAGCTGAACCGTGGCCGTTACACCGAAAATGTTTTGAAGTACAACATACGGCTGGATTCTTTAGCTGCGGAAAAAAAGAGTGGCAGGACATGCAAATTATTGGACATTTAGAGGCAAACAGACGCATAGTGCAAACTTCGGAGATGGTTACATCCACAAAGAAGACCCCGACAAAGAGAAAGTGTGCCCGAACAACTTATTTCATTGGAGGCAACGAGATCTTTTCTGTTTCTTATTGGGTGAGTTTCCATAAACATCAAAGCTTGTCGTTTTGTGTTCATTCTATGAACAAGTAGGCTACACGTTATCTCATGTGTCTTTTGTTATTAGCTAGCTCAGGACTGTCGTTTTATTTGTAATCGTTAGCATCGCATCACTTGCCAAAAACCCCCATTACTATAATGGGCTTTTAGATGGTAATGTTAGCATCTACTATTAATTTGAATAACGCTTCAACTGCTTGAATTGACTGGTGTGAATGACTTAGCTGATGTAAACCTTAGCCTACTATTCTTGAATTGAATGTGACGCTAACAATTTTAGCCAGTTACTATTTAATATTCTTAACAAGGATTTACTAATGTAATAGTAAATGTATCAGATTAAATTCCTACGTAAGTAATAGTATGAAGTATCCGTAGCCGTAAAATGTGCGTTATAAGTCAAAAGTAAAAGTATTTATTGAAGAGGTTAATGTACAGGATTTTTTTAATCTTTTGACTCAAACCAGGTCTAACCACTAACTGAGGTCTAAACCAGGACTATACGGTTATCACAGAATCCAGTTCAAAAGGTCCTAATGTCAAAAAAGATAAATTACTGACATTTACAATGCACATTATCCTTTATTATTATTAATATGCTCCGATTTTTCCCGTTGCGTCTGTCGTTGCTATGCAACCATGCAGCTTTACAGGGGGTATGGCTTATCTAAATGAGATGTAAATTAGCCCTTTTGTCACTCCCAGCAGGTGAGAACAGGCGAGAACTGCAAAATTAGAGGTAATTTTCTGCCCTTTGAGCTTTTTTGAGTGCCTACCTTCAAATGGCCACAACTTCTCCAAATATTATCAGATTTCCCTGTGTTACACATCGTTGGAAAGCTTTGAGACTACACTTTCAGAATCTGTATAACTCAAAATGCCCCAGAACCGACTTGTGTCCCTACTTTCCGTGAATGGTCACATATATATATTTATATTTATAAAATGGTTAATTCCTGCCCTTGATTCTGATTGGTCAATAGCTGTGTTTTATTCATGATAAAACACGGCTATGACGGCTTCACCAAACGGTTCTGTCACTGTGTATCACTATACAACACTCTTAGCAACCACTCTTAGCAACGTAAACTGTTTGTTCTCAATTGATATTGTTCATTGAAGCTTACTGTATTATGTAGAAGAGTATTGTGAGAAAGAGATCGAGTGAGCGAGTTACCCGAATTACCCGCATTCAGATTTAGCATTTTCCTTCAGGTCATAATAAAATGTTGATAATATAACATATTATATGTTCATAATAAAACATCTGTTTAAATGTCCGATGTATTGTCTTGTCCTTTTAACAGTTCAGGGGTTTTCCCGTGACTGACAGTGCAAGTCAAAGCATTTTCAATATAAAATATAAAATATTTCAATATTATATTTTAATATAAAAGTCTTCGCTACTGACTGACACACTCATAAAGACAGAATTTTCGACATCTAATTGCATAATAATTTAACTTCTGTTGCTATTTCACAGCACAGTGCTATTATTCTTAGTATGTGCAGCCAACTGGAAACAAGGCATGCTCTGAGTGCCATGACAAGGGCAAAGTGGCATTTCATTTACGCAGAAACACAAACCAATGCCTAAAACATACTACTAAACAAGCTACTCTTTTGCAGCCTTATAAGCACTTGCATTTCCTTTCAATGTAGATAAATAGATATATACAAGAATACCAGCAAAGTAGATACTAGATGAATAGAAAGTAATTATACTTCTCTAAGTGATCTACAGCAACACATGCAGCACAAGGGTTTCTAACCATTCCAACTGTACATGCATTTATTTGGTTCTGGTGTGAATTTGTCTGTACAACCTGCTCTGTATAGTTGCTTTTTTCCCCGACTGACTTGATTAAACATACAGCACAAAAAAAAGAAAAGAAAAGAATAAAAAAAAACAGCTATGAAACAATTTTTTTCATCAACGGAACACTCTCAATTCAACAGATAAGCTCTGGAGACAAGCAAAATATGACAGGTGTCATTATAATAAATAATTGGGGCCGTGACAAAAGCAAAATGAGACCTTTAAACCTTCAGTCTTTATGTTGGCAGATATTATCTGTCAAGTATATGACTCTATTCCTCTATTTAGACTATTTTCCTTAGAAAGAAGACCCTTGGGGCCACTAACGCAGGACAGGGAATGGTCTGACTCCCATTTCTGACACATCTGGTGTGTTGATGGGATTTTAATTTGATTACAGCAAACATAACAAGTGCCTCTGAGGCTGCTTCTGAAACTAGAAACTGCTCGCAAATCCAGTCTAGTGAGCACATGCTGATGGCGGTGATGATATTCTCAATTTATTATTATGACAGACACTAAATTAGAGTTGGCTCCAGGATATAAGGGGAAGTCCCACCAGAGTGTAATTAAAAAGGTAAGAATATCAATGAAAAAAACCGAGTGTGGTAAATGACCTTCTGAATAATAATCGTTAGTGATTTATGATCGGCGGAAAGCACGAGGAGGGGGTGAAGCAGGAAAGCAGAATTTTCATAAATCTTATATATATTAAAGGTAGATTCATAGTACTGAGGTTCATGAGCAATGTTGAAGTACGTCAGAGTAATACAGATGGATGGATGGATGGAGATAAATAGACAGATAGTTGCCAAAACTGATGCCTGGCCTATAGGAAAATTGACATCTTCATCCTATATTCAAATATTATATATTTTTTTAAAACATATTGCGTAGATTTTAAGAATATTTCTAAATAAGTAAATA
>RJVU01037554.1:2248029-2283516 GCA_003731715.1 Anabarilius grahami | reverse complement strand
AGAACAGATGGTTCAAACCAAGAAAGATGTCTAGCCAACCCAGTCTCATAAAAAAAAAACTGTATCTATTTTACGAGGTGGAGATTACTGTAGTCTTGAGATAACAGCACATGACGTTCTATTCGGAGCTGTTCACATCCTCTGACTGGGAATTATGCATTTCTATGGCAACACTATCAACGCCTAAATGAATCTGCAGCAGTCGGGTTGTACAGCAGTCACATGGTACAAGTAGGAGCTCTCAGAAAATTCCCATCTTACAAGATGTAATTATGAAATCTACAAGAACGTGAACACTTTTTACAAGTTGAAATCTCGTAATTACATTAATTAAAACATGGCGTGAATGCATCTTAATATCAATTAGCCATTAATTCGCCAGAATGTAAAATAGTTATGAATTGCCATGAGATTGTGTTAGTCTATAACAAAGAGAGGCAAGTCATTTAAATAAGAAGAGAAACGAATTATGGGAAGTCTTGTCCAGGCTGGAAGAATCACAACATCTGAACTCTCTCCCTCTTAACTCTCATGCTCTCAGGACCATTTTAATAGAGATTAACATTAAACAACTTAAAGAGAAATAAAAATCCTCTGAAAATATAGACTTGATCTAGAAATTGAGTAAGGCGCACATCAAAAATCTTGGGGAGAGCAGAAAATATCCAGACACTGCAATATAAACAGTAAGAACATTAGATTTTTTTTTTCTTTTTTATCTTTTCACAAGTACTATACTTACTATATTATATTTATCTTTTCCGAAATGCATTTTTATCATTTATTCATTAAACTTGTATTGAAGATACAGAGAAACTCCCTGATGTATTTGAAGTGGATGAAAGCCACACAGCTAGAAGCAAAAATATGCTTGCCTTTAGCAATATAGTGTAAGAAATGTTTCACAAAGAAAGAAAGAAAGAGAAAGAAAGAAAGAAAGAAAGAAAGAAAGAAAGAAAGAAAGAAAGAAAGAAAGAAAGAAAGAAAGAAAGAAAGAAAGAAAGAAAGAAAGAAAGAGACTGATATAGGTGTGTGTGATAGAGACACAGAGAAATTTCTTGTTGTCCCTTAGGGTTTCCATTCTTTATTGTGTGAAAGCCACAGATGACTCAGCAACAGTGGCATTTTACACAAAGCAGAGGCTCCAACCTCTTGATGCCATTCTGCATTGTACTTTCCAGCAGATCAGCAGAACTCTTGCTGACAAATAAAGCATGGATCCACTTCTGATTACTGGTGCTCAGCATAACAAACAATAAACCACTGGAAAACAAGCAGATACGAGTAAAATGTTCCAAAACTTAATTGATGCATTTGTTCTGTGAACTTGATTAAATTAAGGAAAACTTTTTCCATGCAATTAGTTAAGGTTGGTACAACAATAATACAACAAGTTAATTTAAACACAAAGTCCCGGTTTCACAGACAGGGCTTAGCCTAAGCCAGGATTAGTTCAATTAGCTTTTATAAACGTACCCTAGAGAAAAACATTACTGGTGTGCATCTTGAAACAAAACAATGGCACTGACATATTTTAAGTTAATGTCAGTACAAGTTGTTTTCAATTAAAACAGCTCAATTTTAATTTTAAAATAAAGTTCCTGTCATAATAACCAGCAACACTCTCAACTGTTCTATCCATTAGGCAGTCGTGGCCTAATGGATAGAGAGTCGGACTTGTAACCCAAAGGTCATGGGTTCGAGTCTCAGGTCCGGCAGGGATTGTCGGTGAGGCGAGTGAATGTCCAGCGCTCTCCCCACCCTCAATACCATGACTGAGGTGACACCCTTGAGCAAGGCACCGTACCCCCAACTGCTCCATGGGCGCCGCAGCAATGGCTGCCCACTGCTCCGGGTGTGTGTTCACTGCTGTGTGTGTGCACTTGGATGGGTTAAATGCAGAGCACAAATTCCGAGTATGGGTCACCATACTTGGCCACATGTCACTTCACTCACTCACTCAACACTAAATGCTAAATACAATTCCGTTCCGCAAAGGATTAACAAGTGATTCCTCTGAGGTTGGAGATTTAGCTGCTTCATATCAACCTTTCTCGCTTGTTGTGACAACCTATGCCACTCCCACATCATACACGCGTCTAAATAGCCGGAGCAAATTTTCTCTATTTACAGATATGACGAGACACACTGGTGAGTGATGCATATGTACGCGATTTCCTGCCAAAACCATCCAGTCTGGTATAAAATATTAACACTTATAATAGGCTTACCATAGTGAATCAGAGTAAGACAAAAACAAGTTTTGGAAGAAGGATTGATAATGACCCATTATTAATTTTGAACAAAAAAATGTTACACAGTGTACCTTTAATATAAAAATTTAGAACAGGAAACTACAAATCCATTACACAGTTTGTTCTCAAAAAAAAAAAATCATGAAATCCCATCATAAAATGTTTAGGTTAACTTCTATTTTATAGTTTAAGTGGACTGCATAAAATAAAATTCAGTTGTGACAAAATGTTCAAAAATTTTGGAGCATCAGCTCATTTTAACAAAGTAATTTGAACAAGCATTTAAAAAGTGCCAATGATTGTGTAGTTATTGTGTAGCTTGGACATTTGTAACAGAAGGGTACTTTCATCCACATCCATATCCTTTTTTTACATTTTTATTTTCTGTAGCAGGGAGTGCTGAAGCCTATATGAATAAATCTAGCCTACCTGTGCATCTAATACTGTGTGTGTGTTCGTGTGTGTATACTGTATATATATATATATATATATATATACATACACACACACACACACTGTATGTATAAATATAGAATATTTAATAATTGCAATATGATTTTTTTTTTCTAGTCAGAAGCTGAAAAGAAATGTGTGCAGGATATGTTCAGCCACTGATAAATCCGTTTTGAGCATTTCATTAGATTTACGTTTGAGAAAAACCTATAGTCCATTTAGCTTTCAGACTGCTGGTTTCAATCATTGAGGCTCAGAGTCCCATTCAAAAGCTCACCCACTAGTTAATTCATTTAACTTGTCACATGGTTACTGTGTGTACTAGTAAAAAGATGATGCAAGTAGACACTACTCATTCACTGATGCTGCTCTCCGCAAAACCTCAATTGACCTGCAATTAATCAAAGAAATGTCAATTATCCATGACTTGGATTATCATCATTGGACTTTAATTAAAGCAACTGCGACAAACAGAAATATTATTAGCATAACTAAATGTTCTATGTCCACAAAGACCAATTTAAAGTGTCAAACTCAATTTCGAAGTGATGCGGTTTGCCCCACTACTAATGAAGGAACTAATGGCTTCTTTAGAAAAATGCCTCTGTCTCTCCCAAACTCTCTCTCCATCCCTTTTGAAGCATCTTGAATCCTTTTATCGCCTGTTAACCGGAGGCTACTGCAGGGTCAACAACATGCTGACCCGTGTGGCCATAAATCAAGTATTGAATTTTAAGCAGGAGAGTGTGAGGCCTGTTTATTAATCTGTTGAATTAAATCAGTCACTGAAGTCAAAAAGCTCAGCCAAGATATTTAGGAATAAGTCATCAACATAAGATGTTTTTAACAAATGCACCTGCAGTTAATGATGGCTGACAGACAAATGTTTGAAAATGTCATCACTGCCTTTTGGCTGACACTTTTACAATGTTCACCGAGACATAACGGACGCTGAACAGATTGTGTCTTCCTCTGCAGCAGAAGGCAGATTTAATGTTTCAGTGCCACATCATGTCAAAACAGAATTGCAGGTGGGGACTGAATTACTCCCTATGGATTAGCACAAAGCATTAGCCTTGATGCGTCAACATGTTTGATTTAGATGTTGCAACAGGAGTAGAGGACATATGCCATTGCTTATACACATGATTGGCCCGCAAACACAAAATCAGACTGTCTTCTTCTTAACAAACATTGTTTCAAATCTCTATCTATCTATCTATCTATCTATCTATCTATCTATCTATCTATCTATCTATCTATCTATCTATCTATCTATCTATCTATCTATCTATCTATCCAAAGTCTCCATCCATCTGTCCATCCATTCATCCTCTTGACAAACTTCATTTTTTTCAAGTTAAAGGATTAGTCCACTTTTAAATAAAATTTTCCTGATAATTTACTCACCCCCATGTCATCCAAGATGTTCATGTCTTTCTTTTGTCAGTCGAAAATAAATTAAGGTTTTTGATGAAAACATTCCAGGATTATTCTCCTTATAGTGGACTTCAATGGCCTCCAAACAGTTGAAGGTCAAAATTACAGTTTCAGTGCAGCTTCAAATGGCTTTAAACAATACCAGACGAGGAATAAAGGTCTTATCTAGCGAAACGAACGAGTTTAGTTTTTTTCTGTAAGTAGAATAGGGAAGGCGTAGGACATACAGCGTAAGCGTTTTGAAAAATGCGGAAAGCGTAAGTACGTGCAAGGCGATATTTTGTGTTTATAAAGCATACAGTTGTATTTTTTTCGAAAATGACTGATCTTTTCTCTAGATAAGACCCTTATTCCTTGTCTGGTATCATTTAAAGCCCTTTGAAGCTGCACTGAAACTGTAATTTTGACCTTCAACCGTTTGGAGGCCATTGAAGTCCACTATAAGGAGAATAATCCTGGAATGTTTTCATCAAAAACCTTAATTTATTTTCGACTGACGAAAGAAAGACATGAACATCTTGGATGACATGGGGGTGAGTAAATTATCAGGAAAATTTTATTTAAAAGTGGACTAATCCTTTAAACTAGCTATCTATCTGGAAAAACAAAGTCTCCATCCATCCATCTATCCTCTTGACAAACTTTTTCTAGTTAAAATATCTATCTATCTATCTATCTATCTATCTATCTATCTATCTAGAAAAACAAAGTCTCCATCCATCCATCCATGCATCCTTTTGACAAACTTTGTTGTTTTCTAGTTAAACTATCTATCTGTCCGTCCGTCTTCGACAAACTTTGTTTTTCTATTTAAAAATTAATCATATGAATTTTTGAATATCAATTTAATTCAACTTCCTTGTATTTAAATACAAACTGCAATTTTGCATCCTGTTTGCTGTTCAAATTCAAATTGGATTTTGCAACGCATTCTCAATTGAATTCTCAATGTCACAGCCCCTGCTTGTTACATGCAATATGTACATGGCCCAGCATTTTTTGGTTGATTCATAATGAAAAGATACATTTGCCTGAATCCCATTGGTGAAGCAATTCTGTACAATCCCAGTGAAGTATGCCACTGCTAGTCTGGTACATCCTCCACAACCTAGCACTGCAAGATGGGAAATTGCACTGTGCAAATTGCATTCAGCTCTAATTTTTTTAGGCATGTTTGTGTCGTTACCTGATTTGCATAATTCCTTAACAGGCGCTGAAGCAACAAAGACATTTCATGGAAATAAATTATGCTAGTGGGCACAATTCATTCTTAGTATTTTGCAAAAAAATCCAGAAAGAGAGATAGTTCAGCCTCCTCCGGGTATTGGCATTATAACGTATAGAACAAACATGTCAACGTTTAGATGTAGTACCAGAGTGATGCCATATAACTCAATTAAATGGTGAGAGGAAAAATCCATACAGTGACATATGACATGCAGTGATGCTAGATTGCAATTCATAACATAGTGTAGTTATGTCGGTATGGCTGTTAACACAATATGAGGAGGATTTCTCATTAAAATGAACATGGAATACCCTGGTGCTGTCTCTCTCTCACACACACATAATCTGTTTCTCTCTCTCAGTGTAATTTATGGCATTTACTGCCTCGTAACTCAGTGAGGAATCAAACTCTTGCCAGCTTGTGTCATTTCACACAACCTTAAAATGAAACATAGACACTGGGATCTATTTTAAATGAGTCAAGATATCTCCAGGAAGAATATTTTTATAGAGTGTCATTATACAGAACACAGTTGGAGTAAAGACCAGACCCAAAATGTTTTTCCTTTTTTCTTCTCACTTTTTTTCTCAAAAATGAAAATAAAAACACGTCTCAGGAAACACATGAAAAAAAAACATACTTAACTTTTCTGAATTAATGAGTAAAATAACATGCTACTTCATGAATTTATTTATAAAAAAATAGTTACAAAACTTTACCATGTGTCTGCATTAAACATGAAAATACCACTAGATTCAAAATTGAAACTGTTAATTAAAAAAAATAAATAATAATACCAGTTAGAGCATAAACTTTTGCAGACCTAAAATAATAAAACTACATAAACTGAAATTAGAAAACTCATTAAAAATATATATGACCTGAAATACAAAGTTTTTAAATGCAAAATAAAATATTACAAAAGTTACAAAACAATAAAAATGCAAAGAGTTATATAAATTACGTTCACAGGACTGGTAATATACTGGTAGATGTTGTAACTGCACCATCTGAGCTCAATATACACAAGACAAGATCTTATTCTATTGATGGCCATTCAAAATTAGAGAAGTATTCTGATAATATAACTTTATACAAGAAAAAACATTATACTGTATCACTGTCATACTAAGGTTCAGAGTCAGCCGGTCCCAATATCAATATTGTGTATAGCATAAAGGCCATCCCAATACTGTCTTCCAGAAGCCACGTCCACCGCTACATAAGCGTTACCTCCACACAGTTATTAATTAGCACGTTAACTGTCCATTAGGCGCTAATCAGAGCAACAGCCCATGCTAAAACAGAAATCAGAGTTTGCTGCCCTGTGACAGTTTGACTGGAGGGCTCATATCACAGTCTAATTAAGCTACTGCAGTTCACTGCAATGAGTCGTCACACGGTATTCTTGGAAAAAAGTGTTGAGCTGGGTGCTGTTCTCATGGCTCAGATCTTGTTGTCATTATATTTAAGAGAAACCACACAGATGTTCCTAGATCACCACAAAAAGTGTCACAACAGATAGAGGAACTACACGTAGCTTGGGGTATTCATAATTAAAATCAATGTAAATGCTCGTTAGAACGAAGCAGGGAGAGCTTATCTGCAGAAATTTTAATTAAGCAGATCTTTAAAATATGGACTTCAGCCCATCTGTCAAGCACCTAACTAGATGTAACTTTAGTCTTTTAATAAGTGGAATTCTGTGATGAGAGAAATGCCAAAACTGATCTAAAGGAAGTTGTTGAAAGTTTACTTCTACTTGCATGCAGTGTTATGAAAGCTACCTTGAAACTGTCACTGCAGAAAAAGTTCCACCGACTTAAGTTCAGTTGCTGCCTTGAGTTTTTAAATGCAAACAAATTGGCTGTAAAAGTAATTTCAATTTAAATGATATTAAACTCAGTGCTCAAAGTGGGCCGGTACGCAGTTATGACACTTTGATATTTTAATCTGTAGCGTACCCTTACTTCTCACATGTTGCCAGTGTGCAGCCCAGGTAGCGACTTCAACAAGGGGGGTAATAATTTGGCAGGGAGTCGAAATTCGGCACAACACTGGTACTCTGATTTCCCCACCCCCAGAGCACAATTTCAACCAAGGTGCAGTGCTTGAAATGGGCTGGTACATGCCGGTACCTTTAGCGTACCGCCACTTTTCCTTACGTTCTGGCACTTCCAACATCTTGCATGTACAGAAGCCCGCCATGCCCTCCTTTCTTCAGGAACGCATTTTGAACAGAGAATCAGGAGTACAGACACTTTTATTTTTCCACTTAAAGCACTAAGGTGGACTAATGAAACATCGCTGAGTGTTGGAGATGCACAATAGTTCTTCTGTGGCTTTCATTGGAACTGTTATTCCTTTGCAAAATAGAGCAAACAATATTGACAATACTGTGTTTAAAATGTACGTCACTTAAAGGGATAGTTCACCCATGTCAATGGGAACTTCGTCTAGAAGAGTAAAAAAAAAAACTTGCACAGACAAATCCAAATTAAACCCTGTGGCTCGTGACGACACATTGATGTCCTAAGACACGAAACAATCGGTTTGTGCTAGAAACCAAACAGTATTTATATAATTTTTTACCTCTAAAACAGTGTTTCCCAACCCTGTTCCTGGAGGCACACCAACACTACATATTTTCCAACTTTTCCTAATCAAACACACCTGATTCAACACATCAGCCCATTAGTAGAGACTCCAAGACAAAGCCACTGGAAGGCAAGCCTGCAACCTTTAGCCAAAAAAGCGTAACGGCTAAAGCTAACACTCCGCCCCCCGCGGTACGCAGGGAATGAGACCAGAGGCTGTTTTTTGAATGGAAGTCAATGGATGAGAGGCTTCACTATGCTGATTAAACAGCTTTTGTGGGGAAATAGCTCATCATTTAATTAATCCACAGCCTGTTTGCCAAATCTTCAGAATGTTTTACACTAAACAATACTTTCGTTGGGAACTATATGTAGATTTTAGCTTGATAAAAATGAATTTTTTTAAGAGAAGGCAGACTATGTTGTGACTGACGTCACTGCCATTACATGATAGGTTGAGAGGTGCCACACGTGATTAAGTTAGCCGTTACGCTTTCTCCAATGGTAAAAGATCCAGACCCTCTTATCTCCCCTCTATATATAATCTCTGTCCAAGACCAGAAATATATGGGCCAGATAAGGGAGACATCCAAAATGTGCACTGTTGGTGTGCCTCCAGGAACAGGGTTGGGAAACACTGCTCTAAAACACCAATATGTCCAACTGCCCTGCACATCCGGTTGGTGAGGTCAGAACGCGCTCTGACAATGGAAGTGATCTCTAGCACTCATTGAAGCAAAGCGTGAGAGATCACTTCCGTCATCAGAACGCGTTTTCTGACCTCACCAACCGGATGTGCAGGGAAGTTGGACATAGTGGTGTTTTATAGGTAAAAAATTATATAAATACTGTTCGGTTTCTCGCACAAACCGATCGTTTCGTGTCTTAGGACATCAATGTGTCGTCACGAGCCACAGGGTTTAAACATCAAATTTTCATTTTTGGGTGAACTATCCCTTTAATATTACCTTTTTGTTTGTTGAACTGTTGTATAAAATCAATTCACATTTTCAATCATGTGGATATTTGGGAAAATGTATTGCATTATTGCTCATATATGATCAACATTAAAAACAAGAAGAACTCACAGGGTATGTGTCTGTATCAAAGAGAGTTTGAGTCTTAAATCGATCTCTATGCACTCTCTGTGTCTATATTTGAAGTGAAGTGAAGTGACATGTGGCCAAGTATGGTGACCCATACTCGGAATTTGTGCTCTGCATTTAACCCATCCAAGTGCACACACACAGCAGTGAACACACACACCATGAACACACACCCGGAGCAGTGGGCAGCCATTGCTGCGGCGCCCGGGGAGCAGTTGGGGGTACGGTGCCTTGCTCAAGGGTGTCACCTCAGTCGTGGTATTGAGGGTGGGGAGAGCGCTGGACATTCACTCCCCTCACCGACAATCCCTGCCGGACCTGAGACTCGAACCCATGACCTTTGTTCTTCATGCTAGTAAGTGCTAAATTCCCACTTTTACAAAGGTACATTGTTGAGAACAGCAGTAATGTAGCGTTATACTCTGCAAGCAACCTATCATATGTGGATGCAGTCAGTTTTGACTGCAAAAGATGAGGTAATTTGATTGGTTGTCATGCATTTGACCTTTTACAGCACTACCATTTACCCGTTTTTACACTAGATGTGGCATTTTGCCTGTTAGAAATACATGCTGGACATTTTGAACATTTATAGAACATTCAGAAATAACATTTTCAAAACTTAATGGGAACGTTAGCAAAACATATTTTTGTTAGCTGGGAACGCATATAAAACACTTTGGATAAAAGAGTCTGCCAAATGCATAAATGTAAATTGAACAGCAGCATTCGGCGCAGGGAATCATTTAACATGAACTGTTCGAACGAATTAATTCATTACAATGAATTTGATTTCCCAATGCTTCAAATGACATGCTACATGCTGCTCAGTGGAAAAAGTAGCTTGTTACTTTAAATGCTAAAGAATGCTACTGAAAAATGTAGTTAAGTTAGTAATAGTTATTCCTCAACACTGATCACATGAGTGGATGTAAGTGGCAAAATAAGCACTTTATTGAATGATAATGTTCACTTTCATTTCTTCAAATGCTTTTTGCTTTGAAATCTATTCCCCATCAGAGCCTCAGGAATGGTAATGATCAAGTCATACATCTAGTGTCAGGGTTTCATCTTTACAAACATCTTTACCCTAAAGTGGTCCCGATGCTTATGCACGTCTTTACTTTTAATCAAACAACGTAATTAAACACTTCAATCACACTAATGGCAGCCATTGATTCCCATTATCTGTCATGTATATCAATAACAGATTTATACGTAATATGCATCGCTGACTACACTTCTTTCCCACTTCAGTTCTTTAAGGAGCATGTTACCATGGCAACAAGGCCCCCCACAAAAATCAGTTTTTGCTCTTTCAGACTGGCTGACAACAATCAGGCATCCATTTTGTGCATAGGAACATGTTTTTTTTTTTTTTTTGTATTGGGATATCAGTACAAACAGAAAGCAAAAAAGTAAACAGAAAATGTTAAGGTCAGATGAACTCTAAATCTGCAAAGTGTTTGCATCCTAAGCTATCACCTTAGATATGATCAACTCCTTTGAGGGCATTTATTTGCTCAAAAAACACTGACATGGCTGCTTTGAGTCTTTTCCTTAGAGAAAAATAAAAAGATTGAAGACAGAAAAAGTAGACATTTGCTTTAGTGCAGATCTATTGTATTCATGAACCTACAAGCCTGTTGATAAAAAAGGGAAACATAAACTGCAAAAATATGCACAGACTAGTGTTTCCTCTCCCTCGTACGCCCACTTTCCTTTTCCCAGCTTGCATCTGCTTCTCCCTGGCCGCCTCTCCAGCAAGTCGAGCGAGTCAAACACTATTTGACTGCCTGGAGTACAGGCAGCAGGACCTTAGTGTGAGACAAAAGTTAAAACCCTTTTGTGTAAAGCTTCATCTGCTCTCTCTCTCTCTCTCTCTCTCTCCTCTCACCAGCTCTGCATCGCCAATGCCCCAAAATCAAAGCAAAATCAAAGCAGAAGAATATTATGTTAATTTTGTTCATTTGTAGAAAAAAAAATGCAATTTTAAAGTTGATTTTTTTTAATGATCTCACTTTAGAGTCAGTAATGCTATTTTATTTTGTCTATCTATCTATTTATCTATCTAACAGAAAGTTGTATTTTATCTAAATATAGCTAAATTTGGGTCTGTTCGGATCCCTTTTCACACTTATATAAAAGAGCACCCAGTACATTTGGTGTGAATGATGACAGAATTTTAATTTAGCTGGGAACTATACATTTAATGACTAAAATAAGATATTAATAAAAAATATGACGTGTATATTGCACACAGTACTTAAGTTTGTGCTTGAATAAATATAAATTTTTTCACTGCTGGAAACAAAATAAAAAACTGTTGTGAATTGTAGAGCAAACAGTGACTTTGTACTGAGAACACACTATAAATTAGTTTAACAGTTACATGACCTTATCAGTTGAACCACAGCTATGATTAAACACTCATCATGAAACACAAACACTCATCTCTCAAGCATAAAAACCTCACGTGCCTTCATTCAAATCCCTTTACCATTCAGATGGAATCAAAGCAATTAGCTTTGCTTGGTCTTTGCTTTTTTACTCTTATCTTTCAAGCAATTATCTCCATTTCCCAAAAGCAGCCCAAAGCAGCAAGGCATCACTTCAGGTTTTCCATGTGTCATTGAATTTTTATTCTGAGTCACACATGCATACATGAATCATACACACACACACACACACACACACACACAGCATGTCTTCTTGATTAACGCCTTGCTACATCCTTCTGTCTTAATTATATGTCTCTTTTTTCACACCGAGCTCCTGTCAGCTAATGGGAAACATTTTACCTCAAAGGAAGTGAAGGGGGTAAAAAACACCAAGACGTTTGAGAAATTGAGACAAGTAACTAATAACGTAACCTTACATCCAGGCATCAATCAGATGAAATTAGAAAGGGAATATGTTGTCTATTTTACAGCTGTGAGATATGACTTCTGCCCGGTAGGTGTTACCACGGAGACGGCTTGCTGTCATCCATCAAGAAATGAATCCTTGAGGATTATGGGATATTTACCTGATGGGCGATGCACAGCAACTTAGCAAAGCTCCGACTGTCAAGGACAGCGTGATGTGAGAGCTAAATGATGATGTTCTTCCAGAGTATGTGACTAATGGTTGCAGTTGTAAATGGTTGTAAAGCAAAAACCTTGGACAATAAGCACTTGTTAAAAAAATAGCAACCCTCATTATCATTGGGGTAAAATTTATGGTATATGATTTATGGTAAATCAACTAGGAATAACAATATAAAAATGAAAAATTAAAAATATATATAATAAAAACCAAGATACGTTTACTTGCCAAGCTTAATAATGCATGGATTTGCAGTTAGTTTTTGCCCAGAACAGAACCACCGCCAATCCAAATTGTATGCTAATTGTCAATCAAATTTGAAGATAGTGGTCCTGACAGAAATATATTAACATTATGACAGTTCGGTATGTACCTTGGTTTTGAAGTCACAGTTCAGTACAGCAGGATGAGAAAACAAAACAAAAAAAATTCTCTTTTTTTTTATTAAACAATGTTTTACTGAACAAACTCTGTCTCTGTCTTTAAATTTATACAATTATAATTAAAATTTTCTTTCGGATAAAAAAAATCTATCTCTGCTAATGCTGTAAACTATTAGAAAGCCCTTACTTGCAGATTACTGTAATATTACAGTTTTTCTTGATTGCTTAAACACTATAACCAGGCTTTTGAACTAAAATTTCAAAACCATAACGCCATTTATCAAAAAGCACACCCATTTCCCTAAACTATAAACATTATTCCCCTGTTTTGACACATGAATCAGATTTGTTGAACTGTCACTGCAAAACTCTAGACACAAATGCCTTAATTTCTCATTGCCTGCACCATGTTGTCATTTAGAAAGCACTAGCATTCAATATTGTTCACTCAAGTCAGCATAGCTTGAGCTCAGTTAGCACAGTTACCCACGTGGAAACACTAAGAGTCAAAATTTATCACACACCAATCAGAACCTTCAATAGAGAGATAAAAGAGCCCGAGTCAGTTCATTCACTTTTGGAACAATGGATCCAGAGAGACGCGATTGAAAAGGTTGAGGACACCAGAGAGGAGGAGGAGGAGGAAGAGGATGAGCAAGAGCAGTTAGGAGTGGAGGAAGAGGTGAAGGAAGAGGAAGAGGAGGAGGGGCAAGGAGACAAGGAGTCTCAGATGAAATTCGTGCCACTAGTTGACCATGTCCTGGTCCATGGTATGACTATGAGGGAGGCTGGGCAATGAGTTCAGCTAAACTTAAGTTGCTTCACCATCGCCTCGATCATAAGAACCTTCAGGGAGGAAAACAGGTAGGTGTACCTCAGTGTATTGTAACTTTTGAGTGCTGTACTCTGTTACAACACATGCATCAAATTGCCTTACATACAGATAGAGTTTCTGTCTGCTTCCATTTTGTAAAAAGGATGTGTTACAGTTGCAGTAATCAGAACTTCTATTTTTGTAGGACACATAGAGGATGGAATGGAAGAAGCCTGACTAGACATTTAAGTTGATGTGTGCCAGGGGTGGATTAGGCATGCAAGAGGATTTTCCCCCGCTGCCTGGATAGGGCCAGTGCAGCCTGTGATGAGATTCTCTGGCCTGTCCCAGACCAAAGATGTGATGCTGGGGCAGAATATGTTTTGTTTTTGTTTGGTGTAATGTACTGTACAGTACATTAAGGAATAAAAAAATATGCAAATGTATACATGTGTTCATCATGTGAAAAGTTCCGTGAGGGGGAGAACCACAAGCAACACAACTTATTACTGGTTTTTGTTTTTGTTTTTTGTAGTATTGTTTTGAATTTATCTCACCGGTGTGTAAGACTATGTTGTAGTGTGTGTGTTTTTGAGGGCTTGTGTGTGATGTCTGAGGGCAAAGTTTTTTTTTTCAGCAAGAGTTAATGGTTTTGAGTGTAGAGCTTCATTTTCACCTGAAAATAGGATGTTTGGGGAATTGGGTGAGATGTTATGAATTTGTGTTTACTGTTGTGAGAATATGAGGCATAGTTTCGAGAAATGTGTTTAAGCAATCGAGAAAAACTGTAAAGGTTACCATTAACAACAGAGCCCAAACTATTAAATTCAGTTTTTTATTTATAATTTTTATTTATTATAATCATCAACACTCAAATAATAATACAAAAATGTATGTATTGTAAACATGTAAATTACACATAAGGCAGTTTTTGCATTAACTTCTATATCTAATTATAAAATAAAGCAATAAGCTACAAGAAGCTGTGTTTTACAGTAAATTTATAACAGCTAAGGGGCTTTGTTAGGCACAACGCGGAGCAGAGTGTCTAAAACCCCCTTAGCTGTTATAAATTCACAGTAAACCACGGCTTCACGGGGTGTCAGGCACACAGTCGCAAAGATTTTTATATTGAAACTTGTTGTGAACACGGAACAAATGCTTTGACTAGCGCTGTCACTGTCAGCAGGGCACGGGAAAACCCAGTAAATGTCGAACATTCAGAGGACATCGTAGCAGACATTAAACGGATGTTTTATTATGAATATAGGACTGACCTGAAGGAAAATGCTAAATCTGAATGCAGGTAATACACTCGGTCACTCGATATCTCTCTCACAATACGCTTCTACATAATGCAGTAAGCTTCAATGAACAAAATCAATGGAGAACAAACATATGTTTACGTTGCTAAGAGTGGTTGCTGAGACAGACGCAGCAACATACACACTCAGTGGTGCAGCAATACTTATGCAATGCGGTAAGCTGTATGTTTTTGGGAATTTTACAATGGCGGCTCAACCAATGAGAATCAAGGGCCGGAACTATCCGTTTCATAATAATGTTTGGTAATAATGACACAGTGGCTGTCATAACTTGTTTTCATGACGTATTTATTTAAACAGGCCTTACATTAACTAACAGGTTAAGTAAAATATAATTAATATATAGGCTAATATAGAGCATATATTTAGCAAAACAGTTCATTTCTCTAGCAAACTAACAAGCTGTTGACACAGTAACATATTGTTTGCAAACTGTATTACTGATGTCTTTCCGAGGTTGAAACACTGAGCGATTACATGAGATATGATGCGTTTCAGTAAATTGTACTGTATCTTTCAACATACCTTCAGATGTTCATTCATGTTCATTCTGTAGTAGTGAAGATGAAGATATGATTGGCATTTATTGTTTGAATTTCATGATACAATGGACAGAATTTAAAAGATGCCACTTTGTTTCTTATCAAAAGTAACAAAACATAGAGCTTATTGTGATTATTGGTGGTTAATGCTGGCTAAAAGTGGTTAGGCTAAGCATTACTGTGCACGTCCCCTTTTGGATGGGAGTGTGGATCGCCTGTGACTGACTGTATTCGTCGTAACTGCATGAACCAAATCGTGACGTCTATACCGTGACGGTTCGGGACGAATGCATGTCGTTACACCCCTCGACATGCATTCATTACACCGTTACACCCCTCAAATATACATGGCTATCAATAGATTAAAATTTTTGGACAATTAGTTTTGGACTGATTTTTTTGAATGAATCCACTTACTAGATCATTGGACTGAAAACTGCCAGGGAGTTTAGCGGCTTTAAATGATACATTTATTTTTTATTTATTTATTTGCATTAAATTATTTTAACGCATTAAGGATTTTAGAATTAATCACATGCATTAACGAGTTAACTTTGACAGCCCTAATTTTCAAGCTTATACCATATAAATAGTCTTAAGGGTTTTTGTAACAATTAATTTTGTTTATTAAATCTACAATATTGAAATTCTATGGAAAAAAATTGTCAGAATATCCTCAGTGGAGTATTACAGATTAACCTCTACTAAAAACCAACAAAAAGTGGGAAAAGAGAGAGTGAAATTACCCATGTGGAAGGAACAAATGTAAAACACAATGACTCAACTCTTCACATGAGGTTAGACTTCCTAAAAAATCTTCTCTCCTCAGAGCAAATGCACGAAAAACAGGTCCGCCGTGCTTTGTCTGCTGTGATTCAGCCTGACATGCACAGAGAGCCCTTGCAAGGTCCGTACCTATGAGTCACTGCTTCAGCTCCAGTGCACTGAACTTTACCCCTCGGACTCGACCGCAGAAGCACAGAACATTACATGAGAAGAAAGGTGAACAGATAATCCAATAGGTACTATGTGTTGATGACCGAGAAACTATGTAATTTAGACAATTGGAAAGAATATGCTTCTCATAACACACACACACACACACACACACACACACACACACACACACACATATACATACATATACACATATATATATATATATACTGTATAATGTGTATATATATGTGCATATATATTCAAATGATGCGATTAAGACTGCTACAAAGTCATGAAGAAAGAAAAAGAGAAAGAAATCGGTGTGAAAACCAAGGCTCATAAAACAACTAAAAGGGCTCTAATCCATTTAGAATACAATGTTCCTTTGGGTGATTTTGTTAAAACCAATTAGCACTGGAAAGGTCAAAGGCTTAGATTGGGAAAAAAAAACATCAAAGTAGATTGGTCCTTAGTTTAAATTTGACCAACAGAGCTAATGCTTTGCAATTCAATTGTGCATGTTAATAAGAGCACTTGAATTTGAGAGGAAGGAGGAAATGAGTGCAGAGAGGCAAGAGGAAGAGAGCGAGTGAGAGAGAAAGAGTTCAGTGGGGACGCACTACGGCGCTGGCCTTTTTCTGTAGCTCTTAAGCGCGCACATTATCAGGTGGCTGTTTACCACAAGAACACTTCTGCGCTTGTGTGGGAGCCCAAAAAACAAAAGCCATCATCCAGGAGACCAACCTCTCTGCATATTTTAACTGAACATTCAACATGGTCCACCTGACAGATTTATAAATGACCAAAATCATCTATCAAAGGATGCTTTTTTTGTCCAAAGAGACTTACAGTGCTGTAATTGAAAGGTCAGTCCACATGTCACCTGGGGTTAAGTGCTTTGCAAAAGGGCACAGCGGTAATGTGCTGGTGGAAGACATTAACTCTTCAGTCAGTGGTTTTTATCCTTTTATGTCACCAATATCCCGACAGGGTTGAAAGCAGGTTCAAGATTTAACGTCTAGCTAAAATAAAAGCAATTCAGATGTTCACTGATGAAAGTAAATCATTGAAATCAAGAATTACAATGGTAGTGAAAAATCAGGACATACTGTAGCTGAAAATGTTTTTGTCTTAAACGCACTTTTGATCTAATAGTTTGTTGATCTAAAAGTGCTTGAAATTAGTTTTGTAGACAGATATAAGTGTCATTAACAAATAAGGTTTTTAAAAGTGTAAAAAAAATAATGGAGATATAATTAATTTTGAAGTTTTATTAAGTGTTAACAATGAGATTATGTGGTTTTTATAATCAATTAACACTGCTTTTGTCATTTTTTACCAGATGGAAAAAATTTGTCACAAAAAAAGTTATTCGGTTTAACTAAAATTTCGGTTTTACCGATTGACACTTTTGGTTATATCGAATGACAATATTTTCAAACAATGATAACAGGCCGATAGCTAGCAAAAGGACAATCAAACATGTTATATTTAGTACAAGTTTTTAAAATATTACAACATTTTCCATGTTTTATAGCGGTTGTACCGAATGACCTGTTGTTTCGGGACATGCGTACGAGCAAGTGAAAACATGAATTTTTCAAATTCAAATATAAATTCCCTTTATATTGGTTACTCTGAATGACAATAATGAAATTAATTTTTCCAGACATTCTTTCTCATAAAAAAAGCACTCTACAAATAATTTTAATACCATTTTGCACTATGTTGATATATGATGTTATAAAATCATGCCATAATAAAAAATATATACATTTATTACATTTTAAGATATTTTAATCACAAATGAAATGGCTGTATTGGCCTTTGGACGGTTAAACCGAATGACCTTTTGACACTTCAAAATCTTTAAAATACATTTATATGTGGCAAAATGTAATATAAAACCTTTTGGATTCAATAAAAGAGATCTAGTTGTACTGCCTTACATACTTTGGATGTCATATCTTTGTTTTTTATTATTATTAAGGCCTTTGGATAAAAAAATAAAAAAAATAAAATAAAAAAAAGACCTGTCACGTCATTGACCCATAAATTATCAAACAAAGTTGTACTAGAAACATCAATCTTTTGAATCAATCAATCAATCAAAGCAAAATAAAATAAAATTAAGTAAAATAAAGTAGTAAAATAAAAAACATGAAATGGAAAAATTCAGCATCAACATAGCAATGTTGAGGTAGGAAGCCAAAAGCATGCCAGAAAAATAAAATTAAGTAAAATAAAATAAAATAAGCATCAACCAAAATAATTTTTTAAAGAAATACAATTCCATAATAAAAGTGCAACACAAACCAGGAACAAACAGAAGAAGTCCACACACACAAAAGTGTGTGAAAATGCCAATTTGTACCACACTAACCATGACGAAATATAACTCTGGAGCTCTCTGACTCTTCACAGTAATCTATTTCTAAAGTTTTGAGGGGAAATGGAAAAGAAAGCAGCCTAAATTACAGCAATTTATTACAACCATTAAAGCTTATTAGCCAGAACTTAAGCCTCATCAAGTTTCTCCTTGATGCTCTATGCACTCTGAAGATAGCAGACACAAACAAACATGCACAAATACCCCGATCGGTACCATGTGTTGCACATTTATTTTGTCTGTCAATATCCTGAGCATAGTCAATGCATCTCATGAATTTCTAATGACTTTAAGCCACATATGCTGAATTTTCCACTAAAGAGCGACAAGCTTTAAGGAAGGCCTTCAACTAGAATTTTTTTGTACAGATTCTCTTTTTTATTCTACTCCTGTCTCCCTTTCTTTTTTAACATAAGCTATTTGTTTTGATACATTATTTCATAATTTTCCATTTTAGCAAAGAACAGGAATACAAAAGTAGTGGCCTCACATTTATGCCACAGCAAAGTCCTTACCTTTGACAAAGAACACTTAGGAAACCTTTAGCTCTAAAGTTCCCACTGAGTAGAAAACAAATTACATTTGAGATCTATTTAATATCTAAGCTGTTTCTCCTAGACAGCAATAAGAATAAATGGAGATATCTCCTGTTTCAAAAGAGATATCAGTGATGCCTCAAACTGTGCTCAGATCAAATTCTACAATCAAAATTCAGAGATTTTCTGAGCTATGCTATCAGCATTTATTTTGAACTAAGAACTGAACTCCAAGTCATCTGAGCAATGAAAGATCAACTACAACTAGACATTTTCTGAATTAGGAGTATAAACTGATTATTACTGGAACAAAGTGATCTCAAGACCTCACTTTTCAACTTGGTTCAGTCATATTGTGAAGAAACCTCCAAATCTCAAACTGTACACATTAAAAGGTGACCCATAATGCCCCTTTTCACAAGATGTAATATAAGTTTCAGCTCAAAATACCCCACAGATCATTTATTATAGCTTGTCAAATTTGCCCCTATTTGGGTGTGAGCAAAAACATGCCGATTTTGTGTGTGTCCCTTTAAATGCAAATGAGCTGCTGCACCTGGCCGCTTTTTAAAAAGAGGGCGGGGCTTTAACAGCTCGCGTTTCGGTTGTTCAACAACAACAAAGCTGGAGAATCTCACGCAACCAAAATTACATTTGTCAGTAATGGTGTTCAGCCTTACATTGTTCAAGCCGGAGTCGGACACCGATGGAGAGACTCAGGAAAAAGTTACAACTTTTAGAATGCAACTGGACGTTTCTGAATGGTTAGTGGATGAATGTATGTAGTTGCTGTGGAGTTGATTCAACTCATCGACTAGCATGTGCCGTCATGTTAATCTTTTGTGCAAAACCCGTATGGATGCCCACTATACATAACCAGGCCAGATGTTGTGAATGGTCTAATATATTTTCCAAAATTTAGCTCAGACAGAAACGCTCCTTTTTTAGCAATCGAACTTGCCAGGGTCAACTTACAGACTATCCAAGCTAACGAGACTGTGTTCGTCTGTGCAGCCAACTACAGAACAGTTAGCATGCTTTAGCTCGAACTTTTGCCATGGCATTAGAACTGGTACATTGTTTTTGCTTGCGAAAACAAAATGGCGGCGCTGTGGGTGGAAACATGCAGATTAAGGGGCGGTAATATTATAATGAGATCCCCTTCCTACATCACAAGGGGAGCGAAATCTGAGCGGCTAATTTTTTCACATGCTTGCAGAGAAAGGCTTGACAAAACAAAATACTGGGTTGTCCTTTTTCACTCGGTATTCAGTTTTCTCGGTAGTTAGATGCACCGGGGACCCGATTATAGCACTTAAACTTGGAAAAAGTCTGATTTCCGTGATTTGTCTCCTTTAAGGCAGGTTCACACAAAATGCATTTGAATGGCACTGTATATTTTGTAGAAACATTCAGAAAACAGCAAAAGCACAAAAGACATTCCTGCTTTCATGTGTTAACAGCACAGAGTCTCATGTTAGATCTTTTTGAGCGCTCATTCTGCACTTCCTGTTCTGTTCTCATTCTGTGTACATTAGTGTTAATAAAGCCATCAGGGATTGTGAAGGAGGATGGGAGTTATATGTGTATATTTGCTAGATATATCATGGACTTACAAAGGCTTGTTAACACGTAAAACTTTTTATGGGTTTTGGCTGTTCATTTACACAACAATGGTGTTTTGGGAAACTTTTGAAAACGGGGTTCAAAGTGCACGTTTTTGAAAACGATACTGTTATAGTCTCTATGTAAGCAACTGTACAAAAACACGAGTTTGTGAAAATGGTGACGTCATGTGCATGCGTATTATGTGTTCAGTCTAACCACTGCTAACTACATCGCCAACTACTGGCCTGGCAGAATAATACAGTGTTTTAGTCTTTTTATGGATCCGTGTAAATGGGGATCGTTTTGACAACGTTGTCATCTGTACGCGAAAAACGCAAAGGAAAAACTTTTCCGATTTTAGTACATTGTTGTCGTGTTAACCCTTAATGTGGGTGATTTTTTTCAGGTCAGAGTTTGTTGGTTCATGTTGGCTTCCATGTCTGCTTATAGTGTTGTCCATTTGAAAGATCTCACAGACCACAAGAACATAAACTCAGAGCACGAACAAACTAAGTTTGTCATAAACCATGATGAATGAAAATAAGAAGTGGCTTGGTGCTCTGGGGATCAGCATCAGGTTTAATGGAGGAAATGAGAGTACAAAAGTAGATTTCCATATCTATGGGATAATTGGAAAACTTTTGCACAGAATTGAGACAGTCTCTGCATTTGGAGCACATCCCTGAATGATGTGTTGAACCCCTATTGTTTTATTGTGGAGGAAATGTCTGCAAAAACTGCTGCTTGGTTAAACGGTGAATAAAAGATGGATTTTAAATGGCTTTTTTGTTTCTTTTACACCCATCTCTGTCTCTTGTGCTCTCTGACTTCCTGTTTAAGCAGCCGGAGGCTAAGAGCATATAGCACATATTAAGATGGAATACAAATTACTTCCTGTTATTTTTTTTCCCCCTTGCTGCATCCAGACAGGTCACAAAAACCATGCCCTGATCTGTCATTTCATGACAGGTCTCATTTGTATTCATAGGCATTCATATGTAAATCATTCACAAAGACAATGAAATGTGCAACAATTATTGACAGTGATTGAAATATAAAGACACATTTACAGCTTTAGAGATATACAAATAGTTATCGATACTTGAGACACTATTTAAAAGTGGGACTCTCATTCATGAATAAACCATGAAGACTTTTTAAAGGAAAATGTATCAACAAAATTCCGATTGGAATATTAAAATCACTGAAAGCCATTTGTACCCCGAATATGGACAAATTTAAGTATCATCAAATCTTAACCTAAAGGAAATCTAATTGAAAATATCAATGTTACAATGAATGTCTCACTCATTTTCCAATTTGTGAGTGTTAGTGTTCCGGTATTAAACATTTAATTAATATTCAATATTCTATGTACCTCAAATAACTCATATCCAAACTAACAAAAAGGTTTTCATACTAGAAATACAAAGTTCTCTCATGAAACTGTAGATGGCACAGGCTGCTTGCAATCACATCATTCTTTTTAAAGTGCAGCTGATTGGTTCCAGCTGTATCAGTAGCCAATGAGCTCGCTGCTCAGTAGCAGTTTGCAGTGCACTTTCAGAAACCCTCCACCTTCCCCAGCTCCACCTGTATAGATCTGCTACAGGTAATTCATGTAGCTTTTTACAGAAGCGGCATGTGTTACTTGCTCACAGCAGCACGTCGTGAATGTATTAGCAGTAACAAGTCCCTTACTTGCTCTGCAGAAGCAGCAGCTTATAGCAGATCAATTCTGCCAATTTAATATTGTCATAAACATTACCATGCCAAACACTCTGAGAGTTGTCATAACAGAATTACCATCACATTTTTGGTATGAATACCTGCGAATACAAATGAGATCATGTTGATCAATTTTAATGCAAATGATAATCACCTCAGATTTCTCTGTGGAAGAACAAACAGGTGACACTGCTTTAGGCATAAAAACTGACAAAACTGTTAGTGCCATTTAATTGAATACTGCACATAATAAAAGCTAAATTTAAAAGTTAAATATGTTGCGTGATCCATCTTCATTGTTTTGCATGGTTTGATGCAAAAAAAAAAATCTTGGGACGTAAATTAAATCAATCAATTAAATTTGCCCAGCGAAGCATGGAATAAACAAATAGTGGGGTGGACGTATTGCAGACATGGAGATGGAGACGGAGAACATGGTTCCATGAGCAGATGATGTGCGCAGTGGCCATGCATCTCAATTAATATGCCAAATGTAAAATTGGTTTACTTGTACTTGACTGGGTTTTCCATTTTGCTTGTGTACAGCATTACAGATAAACGCTTAACAAATGTTTCTGGGGATCTAATGAATGTTTTGAACATTCCCTTAACATATTTGCCCTCTTATATGTTCCCGTTTAAAGATTATCCTTGTTTAAAGACCATGTCTGAATGGAACAAAAAAGAAGCAAAAGAATATATGACAAAATCCTGTGGCTGCAGGTAACACAAATCACAAACAAAGCTTAAAATAATACAGCAATGAATATTTCCATTCCATGTATACAGAATAGCCCCACACTATAGAATAACTGAACAATTCCTTTATATTTCTAATATAACTAGTAGCCAAACACTCTTTAATCTTACATAAAGCTAACAACAGTCATTCAGAAAACAAATGATGCGATGAATTGAAATATTACAGTGTAGACTGGATGCTGTTTTCAAAAGTTATTGTATTTAAAATGACACAAATTACAGCCTGTCTGCAGAGAGAAAAGATAACAAAGCACAATTTCACAGAGTCACAGTTCAACTAAATATTTTTCTATTTTACTAGACTCTGCAGATTTACATTTGATCTCAGGTGGTCTTGAACAGACCTAAAATAACTTAGAAGTATTGAGAAAATATTTGTGTTAAAGGGTTAGTTCACCCAAAAATGAAAATTATGTAATTTTAATTTATGTTACTCACCCTTGTCGTTCCACACCTGTAAGATCTTCGTTCATCTTCGGGAACACAAATTAAGATATTTTCGATAAAATCCGATGGCTCAGTGAAGTCTGCATTGCCAGCAAGACAATTAACATTTTCAAATGCCCAGAAAGCTACTAAAGACGTATTTAAAACAGTTCATGTGACTGCAGTGGTTCAACCTTAATGTTATGAAGTGACGAGAATACTTTTTGTGTGCCAAAAAAAAACAAAATAGTGACTGTATTCAATAATATCTATTGGTGGGCGATTTCAAAACACTGCTTCATGAAGCTTCAAAGCTTTACAAATCTTTTGTTTCGAATCAGTGGTTCGGAGAGTGTATCAAACTGCCAAAGTCATGTGACTTCTGTAAACGAGGCTTCGTCACGTCATAAGTGTTTCGAAACATTTCGAAGTTTCAATAGTTCACGTGATTTTGGCAGCTTGATAGTGCTCCGAACCACTGATTCGAAATAAAAGATTTGTAAAGCTTCGAAGCTTCATGAAGCAGTGTTTTGAAATCGCCCATCACTAGATATTGTTAAATAAAGTTGCTATTTTGTTTAGTTTTTTGGCACACAAAAAGTATTCTCGTCGATTAATAACATTAAGGTTGAACCACTGTAGTCACATGAACTGTTTCAAATATGTCTTTAGTAGCTTTCTGGGCATTGAAAGTGTTGATTATCTTGCTGTCAATGGAGGCCTCACTGAGCCATCGGAATTTATCAAAAATATCTTAATTTGTGTTCCAAAGATGAACGAAGCTCTTACGGGTGTGGAACAACATGAGGGTGAGTAATTAATGACAGAATTTTCATTTTTGGGTGAACTAACACTTTAAATGTACAGGACACCCCTGCTGGGCTTTATGTGAGGACCCCATTCATGAGCCAATTATATAATGGTTATGGGATTTTGCTCTGTGTGATTGCAGAGTGCTTACATAGACATTTTAATGGTGGCATAAATGTATTTACACTATAAATCAAAATACTCTCAAAGTATATTGCAATCCCAACATGAACGCAATCGCATAATGCACAAGCTCAGTGAAAAAAAAAAAAAAACCTAAAATGGTGGACGTTGCAAGACAAATACTGATTGTATTAAATACAAGTACTTATTCAATAAAGAAAAAAAAAGATTTTTGATGTTTGCATCACATAACCAGCTCCATATGAATGGCTTTTCTGATGATTGTTCAGTATCTCATCTGGTACAGCACTGTACTTGTAATTGTAATACAAAACACTCGGGTACGAGTCCAGTGAAGCACGAGTCACAAGAATCACAATAGAAGAGCTCAAAGATTTGTGTAAGCAAGATACAATGGCATGGTTGCTTTATAGCAAAAGCATTTTTATCTCACGTTTGCTTTTGTTAACACTATCATTTAGAGTTTTGTGTAGGCTAGATGGTACATTATTTTCAAATACAATAGCGCATTCATCTTTTAGTGCCACTCACCGGACATTTCGTTTCCAAACTGCTGCATACAACAACCAACATAATAAAGCCAACATAATAAAATTTGGAGAAAACTGAATGTGCGTTTAGCACCACTGGACATTTCACTTTGAAAATGTCTCGAAACATGCAAGAAGTAATGTTCTTTCCTTTTGCAGAAATGTCGCCACAGGTATGTGTTTCCAATGAGCTTGGGTTCGAATTTCGGTTAGGATGGCTATGTAGGAAGTAGCAAGGTATCATTGGAACAGTGCAATTTTTGTTCGAATGAAAAACAAGGAGTCTCACAACAACATTTTTGTTATGTCTAATTAAATATTTTATATATACACTCTTTCTTTTATCTGTGGAAGACAAAAGAATATATTTTCAAAAACATTTCAGTCCACACAATGAACGTTAGTGGGGCCCAAAACAACATTGGACCCAATTCGCTTTCATTGTATGAAAAAAATAAATAAAAAAATATCTTATTTTGTCTGCAGAAGTCATACAGGTATCGAACGGTATGAGGCTGAGTAATTGAATACACAGTTTTAATTTTTGGGTGAACTATCTATTTAAGTCCTCTTAAACATCCAAAAACACGTCCACACACGCTCCTGCCGCACTCTATTGTCACTTTTTTATTTCTTTATCTTTTCCCTGCTGGTTCTCTCATGGGTGGGTCTGCATCTATCTGTCATTTCCTCTGTCTCTCCCTGCCTCCATTTCCCCCGAGGCCGTCGCCAGATCAATGTTGGTGAATGGCTAGCCTCCAGCACTTCCGCTGAGTCAGAAAGGTGGGAAAATATGGTGAACTGCGAGGGAAAAACCGCCCCCTGTTCCAAAGAAGCTGTCCAACCGTCTATCTCTTCATACCTGCAGCCTCTGTCAGCTCCCCGTGATGGCTCCCAGGATACAGCCTGTATAAACACAAACCGGGACAAGCGTCTGAGGTAATTTGTGTCATTGTGGGATGCTCCAGTCTGTTCGGAGTAAATCTGCACACGCACACACGCTCGGTGAAGGCTAAAGTCAGCCGATTCGTCTTCATTCATAACAATCTGTCATAACTTGGCCATGTTAAGATTTTCAGGGGAAAGAGTCTTTACCCCGTCTCCCTTCCCACTGCTTTGGGCTAAATGAAAACCAAACAGAGCATAGCGGCGTGTGTGCGTGTGGGCTTGCAACTACATCCACAGTGTTACATCTCTGCATGCTTTGGAATTTCCATATGTCTCTGCGGTTACTCCTGCCATCCATCACAATTGTTCTCTAGGCAAGACAGCTGTCCTCGCCTCGGGAATATTCACAGCCCACCAGCCCATCAAATTACATCTAATTCTCCTTCAGTCAAGCCTGAGACTCCAAAGAGAAGTTCAAAACGGCCTCTGACCAGCGCTGCGAGGGAATTCGGGGGCAGAGTTGTTGTCGTCGACTGCGGCGGCACAATGTGACTCCAGCCGCGTTGCAGCCTTTTGGGGAAGGTGAAAAAGTGTGGGAGTTAGAGGGAGTCAGTGACATTTAAGAATATTAGACCGGAATCAAATTTTTTTTGTGTCTTTTCATCTATGTATGAGAAAGTGACAGAAGAGAGAAGGTCAACAAAAGTGTGAGACATCATTAGTGCTTCGTTTTGGGGGGCACGGAAAAGGCATCAAGCAAACATCTATCTTCTTTTTCCGGTTTCTGTTTTTTTCTCGCACTCTCTCGTTATGTTCCAAAATGCAGTGAGCTGCCTTGCTGTCTACTACATATGCAGATGCCTTCTAAGTTAGCATTCTAACTGAAACTGATTTGGAACACTCTACTTTGTCGTTAGCATATTGCTAACAATGTGATACTCTAACTAACATGCTTAAAAATACATAGCATACACAAATATTGTGTCAAATAGTTTACATTACATCATTTTTATCATTATTGTTTAATATTGAATAAATTATTAGTGTACTCATAATATTGTCATATTCACTCACAATATTTTTTTCTGTTATAAAAAGTATATAGGTGTGTTCACGTCATGTCGGAATTACTGTAATTACAAGATTCTGCCTTTTAAAAGTGCTCATGTCCTACGAACTTGTAATTCCAACTTGTAAGCTCAGAATTTTCTCAGAGCTCCCACTTGTACCATGTGACCGCTGTACCACCTGACTACGGCAGATTAATAGAGTGCAACAGTCGGGTTCCGGAAGTAAAAACTCCATTCAATTTCTTAACTTATAAACCTTTAAAGACAGACCAGTGGAATTCCTGATAAAAAAACTGCATTACCAATGATGCTGTACAAAAAAAAATTACACAAATCATAGAGTCGAAAAAAGCAATATGTTCCAAAATAGCTCTTTAGCTCCGCCCACTCTCAGTCTCACTGTGAATTATGTAATTGAGTAGATCTCCCTATACGTGCTCAAAATACCGAAATATTGTATCGTTTTATACATATAATCAACATTTGTAAATGAGTAGTTTTATAATTCTCCATCATTTTTAATTTGATTATGCTGTTCGCAATGCTTCAAGGGATTGTAGTTCTTTCCCTCACTAAAACTGTTAAAGGGTCAGTTCACCCAAAAATGAAAATTCTGTCATTTATTACTCACCCTCATGCCGTTCCACACCCGTAAAACCTTCGTTAATCTTCGGAACACAAATTAAGATATTTTTGATAAAATCCGATGCGAGGCCTGCATAGGGAGCAATGACATTTCCTCTCTCAAGATCCATAAAGGTACTAAAAACATATTTAAATCAGTTCATGTAAGTACAGTGGTTCAATATTAATATTATAAAGCGACGAGAATATTTTTGGTGCGGCAAACAAAAAAAAAAAACGACTTATATAGTTATGGCCGATTTCAAAACACAGCTTCATGAAGTGTAGCCCGGTGAGACAAATAGGTTTTATTACATTATAATGTATTTTATTTTTATTTTGCTCCATTACAGTGTTTTCATGTGTATGTGTATAGTTATATATTTATCTATAATTTTTTTTAATGTTTAATATCTTATTCACGTGGTCACGTATCACGTGGTTGGGGAAAGGAAGGGCGTGGTTGCGACGAGAGGAGGAAGATTGCGCATGACGTTATTCCAATAAAAGGATGTTCTACACGAAAATCCCGCATATTTAAAGTGAATCCGTCATCTGTGAGTTGTTGTTGCTAGTAAGAACTTTATTTAGCATGGATTACACCGAGCACGTTCATCCAATGTGCTCATGTGGTGACTAGCACGAGCCGTATCAACATTCAGCGGTTCGGAGGCGAGGGAGGGCTGACAACCGCTCGCGCGAGCCAAAAGGTGTGTTCCAGCTCATGCAGCACTGCACAGACCGATCGGCGGCTGACTTGAAGCAGTGCATGCCGGTAAGAAATTTTGTCTGACTTGAGACAGCGCTGACGCCATGTGACTGTGACGTATGGCTTCAAAGTCCCACGAGAGCAATTCGAGATCAGCCGCCTGAGTCAGCCAGCGCAGTTTCTCAAGAGGAGCTGCACAAGCGCTGATGACGACACAGCTGTTCCACGATTGGCCGGATTCACAGCATGACAACGATCACGTGTGTTTCGTGTTGATTGTCACGCCTTCAGCTCCACTAATGCTCAAAAATCTGTGTTTTTATAACAGTTAAAGCTCTTTTCATGTAGTCGCGATGTTATATTGTGTCATGTTTATCAAAATAAAATGGATAAAAAACAAAGACCCCACTGTTATTTAAATAACATATGCTTATGTTGAACTTTACTCTTGTAAAAACAGACGCTGTAAGCAGTACATAAAGTTTAGAATGAAAATGTCTCTGAAACATCAGTGTATTAGTCAAATATTGCATTTATTTCACTTCAGCTGTGATAAAGTATGCAAACGCAGCGCGAGCGTCACTACGAGAAGCAGAAAGTGTCCGACTTCACGTCTCCGTTTTCAGCTCCTCCCCGCCTGCACACGGCTACTCTCGCCGATCGGTTACATCCAGCGCCGATGTCGAACACACCTAAAGCCACGACGTTTCTTCATACCGCGGGACCCATCGCGTTCTGGAAAACATCAGGCCTGCAACGTAGGGTGAATGTGGGCCCACTTAAGAGAGTTTTGTTACTGAAAGTAGTGTGTATTTCATTGGGTTTAATCTAAAATTGTAAGATTGTGTCTTGAGTTGTAAATTTATAAATTTGCCAATTTAATTCCCTGAAGTGTGTGTTAACACTTGTGAAAATATACATTTGGTTTATTTTATATTGTCACTCCGGTAAAAGGATTTAATTGTAAAACTTTTACACATTTATTATTATTTTTATATTGCTTTACTGAATTCATTGGGTTATTTAAATATATATATATATACAAAAAAAGACACATACAATGCATATTGGATTTTATAGTCTTTATTGCTGCTGAAGGGAAGTGAAATATTCTATTTGAATAAGATTATACTATTGCAGTTAATCATAAGAGTGAAATAAATACTTACCCAGGCCCCAGCTTTAACATAGCGGGTATCATTACTGGGGTTAGAGAAGCTTCGGAGCACAATGAATCAGCGTATCGAATCTGCTGTTCGGAGCGCCAAAGTCACGTGATTTCAGCAGTTTGGCGGTTTGACACGCGATCCGAATCATGATTCGACACAGAAGAATCATAATGCTCCGAAGCTTCCTGAAGCAGTGTTTTGAAATCGGCCATCACTAAATAAGACGTTATTTTTTTTTTTTTTTGGCGCACCAAAAATATTCTCGTCACTTTATAATATTAATATTAAACCACTGTACTCACATGAACTGATTTAAATATGTTTTTAGTACATTAATGGATCTTGAGAGAGGAAATGTCATTGCTGGCTATGGAGGCCTCACTGAGCCATCGGATTTCAACAAAAATATCTTAATTTGTGTTCCGAAGATTAACCGAAGGTCTTATGAGTGTGGTACGGCATGAGGGTGAGTAATAAATGACATTATTTTCATTTTTTGGTGAACTAACCCTTTAAGTACACAGTCTTGTACCTTTGTCTTTTTGTCAGATTTTCAAAAATATTTTTGCATTAAATCAAAGTTTGTAGTGTTGTGATTCACCTCATAGCTGATTGACTTGGTTCATGGCTTATAACTCTCTCACAAAGATTATTTTAAAATCCCTAAGGGATAACTTCCGGAACCAACGCCGCTGAAAAAGGGGGCGGGCACTGTTGCACTCTATTTTGTTGTTGATAGAGTTGCCATAGAAATGCACAGACGTGAATAGCTCCTAGTAGAACATCACGGATTGTCATCTCATAATTACGGTAGTTATGACATGACGTGAATGTAGCATATTGTCAGCATTTCTCTCCACTATCTCGGAATGAAGAGATAGTGGAGAGTCAAAATTACCATAATTTTGAGATTCAGACTTGTTCACATACTTGTAAACTCATGGTTTTCTTAGAACTCCGATTCCTGACAACTGCAATGTAGGTGAGTAGATATCTCCTAATATTTCTGCTTAATAATTCCAATAATTGACAAAAAAAGTAGAGATATAACACAGTTGAAAGTATAGTAGCTAGCACAGAGTTAAATAATTATGTCTAATTATTATTAATACGACTTTTGCATTCATTAATAAGACATTTGGGTAGTTGCTGCAAAATGTTGCACTCATTTGCATAAACCTGAGCACTACTAAACTTTGTTGCATTGCCAAACAGTTGCTGCCGCTCATGTCTCTCCAATATTCCCTGAAAATAGGTGACTTTGTTTGCTTTGTCGCTGCAATTCTCCATTAGTGTGAATGATCCTTTAAAACGCTGCCTACACAGACAGCTCACTAGATTTTGAAACAGAGCCGCTGTCTGCATTCTCTCTGTTTTTTTTTTCTCTCTCTTCGCCTCTGCTCAGTTAACTGTCCCTTTGTAGTGACTGGCGACTTAGTTTGTACATGGCCGGTCTCCTGCATAATTGAACACAGCCAGTCTTTTGGGACGGTCTGTTTGTGAGGGAGGCTCATTCCATCCCAGCTGTTGTGGTGCGGTACTAAAACTCCCTTCTGCGGATCCATCCGCAGATCTCCTGTTCTGTCCTCAGTCGCTCTCTGTAACGTCCATCCACGTTTGGTGGGTGAAACATTGTTTACAGGGCTAATGTGCAGAGCGCAGCAGTTAAGTATTAGAAAAAAGAAATAGTGGACAGTGTGCTTTTCGCAAATGAGCCTATGCAGCAGTTTTGTGATGCTCATTTTTGATAAAAGATGCAGACTACATCTGGCACGCTTGCGCCTGGGGCACTTTTTAAGCATGTCTGTTTTTAGCACTTTGTGTGTCCTGGCTGCTGTTATGGAATTGTGAGCCACATCATCAGAAGACAGCGAAACCAAGCACAAGCGCTAAGTGAGGAAGGGTGTGGGAGCTGCATCATATCAGTTTTCTGCCCACTTCACATACTTAGGGCTTCTGTTCCATGGGGGCTCACTTTGTTGGCTCACTTAAGGAAACTAGAGTTTAATTTATTTGATGTCGCATGGCATGTTGCCAGCCGGTCTTGATATTCCCGTCTCTTTTATTCTACATCACTCATCTCCGCTTCAACTGATAGCAAGCTAGTATAGAAGAAACAGCATCACTACTGAGTGTAAGTGTCTCCTTATGTATATCAAGCACAAAATAAAATAAAATATATCAATAAAATAAACGTAGCAATGTTTGATGTTGTCAGAGACAATAAAGACTGAAAATAATAAAGATATCACACTAATAATGTATTTTAAAAAAGAAAAATCTAGATTGTTTTAAATCCAATCATAGTCAATAATTTTGGGGACTGACTGCATGAGCTGCTTTAATAAATGAAATGTTTGAATTTTAAATGCCATTTAGTCATAGTAAGACTCACTAAAATTAAATAAATAAATTAAACAATATTGACTAAATTTAACATATTTTCAAATTCATATGTGAAAACACTCACTCACACACACACAAAACATACTGCACAAAAAAAACTAAATATAACATTGGTCTGAAGGAGTTGTTGGAATTTTTTCTTATTTTTCATCTATTCAAAATATTACTCAGTTTCAATCAAGATTTAAGCATTAACAACTGGGTGGAAACATTTATAATTGGGTTTTTGCTTTTAAGAACAATTCGATAAATAAAATGCCAATAAAACAATAGACATTTAAGGTAGAGGCCAAAACAAGAGATGAGCAGTCAGAATTTATTTGCATTTGTACTTTAAAAAAGAAAAGAAAAAATATCAGGGATGGAATCAAAAATATAAAATAAAATATCAGGGATGGAAACAAAAACAACGGATGTGCAGTCAGAATTTATTTGCATTTGTACTTAAAAATATATAAATAAATAAATAAAATAAAATAAGTGAGGAAACAGATCTTTTTTTAAGCATGGAACCAGACCATCTATACAGGAAAAGCCGGATTCCACCAAAGCATTTGTATCTTTATGCACAAAATAATAATCTTTTACATTGTAATCCTTTTATTCTTAATATTTGGCATGTTTGTGTGCTACTGTGCATCCCTGTGTGTGTAATAAGCAGAGTGTATGCACGTTGTACAACCGCATATAGGCGCATGTTAACGCGCTCTTTAATTTACTTTAGACCAGGTTTCAGTTGGTCAATGGCTCAGTCTCAGTTGCCTCAAAATAGTAACATGGCAACATTGCGCCTGAATACACCTTGTTTTCAGACCAGCACGCCCAAGGGCGAACAAATGGGCGCAAATGCATTTGCTATTTAACAACGTGGCACAGGATGTGAAAATGATAACTGCGACGGGCTGAAACTAGCAAAAAACACTTGTGTCGCGCCTGGCGCCGCATTGCACCGGGTGTATGATAGGGCCCATAGTGTGCATATAGTGGTCAAAGAAGTGCACTTTGAAAGGCTAGAACTCCTGATCATGTAACGGCAGGCAAGTAAGGCATACCAAAGACTTTAGGTTCCGGACACAGCCTACATCAAGCTATCTGTCTGTAGAGTAAGCATAAATTTCACCTCTGGTGCAAATAGCTCTGTACATTCCCTGAAGCCTATATGTGCCAATCAAACCCACCTCTTCATTACTGTAAGTCTCTACACCATAGAGGTTTGTGTCCTGCTGTGACTGTTTCCAAACCTTAGCGGTCAAATTATGTCCCTTGACAATTGGATTTCTCTTTCTTATCAGCTATCATTCTTTAAAGTGCCTGCAGCCTCATTATCAGCCCAGTGTTTGGTAACCGGTGTCATTCTAACCCGCCGTCGTGCATTCGCTGTGTTTGTAAAGGTCAGCATCAGACTTTGGCCCCAGACCGAGGCACACAACAAATCATAATAAATAAAACAGTTGTGAGAGCTTAGCTTAGTTATAATGATGACTAAAGGTCAGGAGTTCTTTACCTGGTCAGGATTTGATGAAGAAGGAGAGAACACGGTCATCTTATGCTAGCTGTAGAATCTAGAAAATTTATTATTTAAATTATTCTTAATATAACTAGAGATGCACGATACTAAATTTCTCCACTGATAATGATAGGTTTGTATACAACCATTTCATTGGTTGAAATGATACATTTCAGTAAGTTGTACTGTGTCTTTCAACATACCTTTTAATGTGCATGCTTGTTTTTTCGTGTTGTTTTAAAATGGATGAAAAGACCACTTGAACTGAGGCGCTACATCAATCTGTCACGCCACTCTTAAAGGGATAGTTCACCTAAAATTTAAAATTATCCCATGATTTACTCACCCTCAAGCCATCCTAGGTGTATATGGCTATCTTCTTTCAAATGAACACAGAGATATATTTAAAAATATCCTTAGTCCTCCAAGGTTTATAAAGGTTGTGAATGGGGGCCCGCATTATGAAGCCCAAAATAATGCATCCATCCATAAAAAAAAATTATTCCATATGACTCCAGGGGGTTAATAAAGGCCTTCTGATGTTTTTTTGTAAGAGAAATATCTATACTTCGCCTCAGAAGGCCTTTATTAACCCCCTGGAGTCGTATGGATTACATTTTTTATATGGATGGATGCATTCACAACCATTATAAACCTTGGAGGACTAAGGATATTTTTAAATATATCTCCGATTGTGTTTGTCTGAAAGAAGATAGTCATATACACCTAGGATCTAAGGTGATCTAAGATCTAAGGTGATTTACTCACCTAGTGAGTAAATCATGGGATAATTTTCATTTTTGGGTGAAAAATGCCATTTATTGTTTGAATTTTGTGATAAAATGGACAGAATTTGAATGCTAAGACTGTGTTTCTTATCAGAAGCAACAAAAGCACAAAGGTCTTTGCAATTATTGGATGGGAAGCACACCACAAATACTGTTTGGTGTAGGGAAAAACCGCTAACCTGGCAACCCACTTGAACTAAAGGTGATCCATAATGCTTTGACGTCGCTATTTTAAATTTTTCTGTTAATGCATTATTGTCGCATTAACTTCGACCACCCTAAATTCAACACGAGAGATTTTCTTCGCACACAGTATAAGTCTGACATGTTTTTCCACCCCCTTTTGATTGACAGGGTATAATCTGCCCTGATGATTGGCTGGATTTAAACAATCGGCTGACGGCCGATAGTGAATTTAATTCCTTTTATCAGCCGATACCAATACATATGTGCATCTATAAATATAACCACTAAGCCACACCTCTAAAAATACCCTGTGGCCTACAAGAGAGATGATTCAGTGTGCAATTGTGTACGCAGATACAAGACACACTAACAGGCGGTGCAGTTAGCAAAGAACAGTCTTGTAAAACTAGTGTCACTATATCAACATATCAAGTATCTACTGCTCTTTTCATCTGCATTCATTTGCAGTCTAGAGACACTGATTTAGAAATCCAGACTGACCACTGAGCAACAGCCAAACCATTCACATGCATGATGTTACATTGAAAAACAATAGTAAATGGATATATTAAACAGATTATACAGAAACATTAAACAGACTATACTGGAAGTCAACTGCACATCTTTAAGATCATATGAAGAGGTTGCAAGTGTCAGTTTAGTCAGAGAGTTCAGTCAAAAATTTCAAAAAGTTGTGATTCAGAATCATCGGGCATATTTTCACTTTTGAGCCAAGTGGATTCAGAATGTTTGAACTTCGAGAAGGAAAAACAGAAAACAAAAAGTGAAAAGCAAAACAAAATTCCTATGTCACAGTTGGGTCAGGATTTGAAGCAACACTTATATTCACTACTTTAAAGTAGTGAACTAATAGTTGTTTTTGATGTTGTTTTTTATTTAGTCTTCAAATGAATGAAAAAGAAATAAAACAATAAAAAAAAAAATTATTGCAAATGTTCAAAATATGTTAACATTGTGTGCTATTTATTAGATAAAGACAATTGATTATTTGTTAAAAAAAAAAAAAAAAAAAAAAAA
>RJVU01037554.1:2234609-2248021 GCA_003731715.1 Anabarilius grahami | reverse complement strand
AGATTCTCACACACCAATGTTTTTCCCTTTTCTTCTCTATTTCGCATGAGTAGTCCACTTAAGCTTCTCCATTGACATTTTCTTTACACATTCCTTCTAATATCACATATAAAACAAGAACTAAAACGTTTAAAGCAAGACACAACTGATGGGACACAATTGCACTCAGATGCCATTTACTAGGGTGATCTTTTATTAACTGAAATCTAGAAAGATATTGGAATGTATGGCATCTGTGGCTTTATAAAACGATTCTCATTAACAACACCATCTCATCAGCACTCCAGCAGATCTCCTTAATGTTTCATTAATGCCGTAATTTGCTAGAAGGTGGAATGTTTTAGCTATTCCAAACACACAAACACAAACTTGGATATCTACAAACTAACATGCAATTATGTAATCAGTGTTACATCAATTCAATCTCATGTCTTGATGTTTTCAGTTCAATAGAAATGATCATTATGTATTTATTGATATGGAAAAGTGACATTAAAATATAATTTGTATTGAAGTGTGAAATTTCACTAGCTTGCGTTGTTGATTTTGTTCTTTCACAAAAACAAAAACTGTTTAAAAATGCGTATATTCCTTAATACAAAAAATACTACATCTATTTTCTATTTATTTCTTACTAAAACCAGTTTTCTAATATTCATAAACCCCCAATACTCTGCAATGAAATTTCCACTCATGGAAACATAAGCCCACTGGTCATTGGCACAATTCTATCGCATTGGCTTACTGCCATCAGATTACTGCAGGGATGTTCGGAAAATCTTCCTCCGCGCACGTGCCATTCATTGGAGTTCAGTTTGCTGAGATGGGCAAGGAAATCAGAAACAAGGCCAGGACCTTGTACTCTGACCTTTTGGCCAGCCAAGAAATCCAGCCTGCAGGTAGAAGAACTCTGGTTGGTCCCTTTGGATGTAAGAAAGATAATTCAAAGGTACCTCAGCTGAAACCCTGACCTTGGTGTTTGCAAAACCCTCTTCTCTGATAAGGCTCTGTATATATCATTAAAAAAAAAATCTATTCCTCCATGTTTATCTTGTTTGTTTGCGCCTTATTTGCTCTCTCGCTTTATGTAACCTAACCCAATCCATCATCCACGGTTGGCTTTTCTGGCTTTCTTCTCACCTGTGTTAGGTACACCATATGGCGCAGACAAGTAAATGAGTACAAATCTGCATTTGTCTTCATTGCACATATTCCTAGCTGGCAACGTAGTGAAAACAGCATTCTGCTCCAACAAATTGAGATGGCTTTTTCACTCTCCCTTCCAAAAACAATTTATTTAGCAAATCCAATGATCACCTGAGGCGCTTTTTCAAAATGACTGTTTTTATATTGCCTTACAGTGTCTTTATTTGTGAAAATTGCTAAGGATGTCTTTGTAGCATGAATACAAAGAAATGGCCGTAATAAATTCACATGGCTAAAAATTCTGCAAAGTTAGTTGGGCACGGTAAATAGCCATATGTTTTCTTCTACCAAGAGACTCTCCACTGAGCGACAGCTCGTCCGTCAGCATATGTTAATGTTTAAAGTGGAGGTTGATGGCCATCTGAATCATTTTCATTGATATCTTGATATCTAAAAGTCCAACAGCAAAATCTGTGAATGAAAGACACTATGAAATGGCATTCACAATGAACTAAACCATGTATTTCCAAGTGAAAGAATATTCAGAGGGAAATAATGTAGGCCAGGACTTGATTTCATCCACTGTGATTGGATTTGAGAAGTAGGCTATGATATTAAAGGGTTATATTATTTTATGAGTTCACGTTCAAATAATCCTTTAATGCCGGTTATGGGCGACAACAAGAATGGGCTTCTGGGGATTAAGTGGTTCATGAAAAACTATTTTCTTAAAACACAATGCCAGCATTACATTTTTTTTTTTTTTTTTTTTTTTTCCTTCACATGCAAGACTGCATTTTAACAGCCTTCTAACTTCTAAACACACTTTTAAACAACAACCAGCGAGCCAAAGACATTGTAGCGAACAATGGAGTACAGCAAGCTGAAAGAAACTACTTCTCAATGTGTTTTTATTTTTATTTTTAGCTACAGCATTCTAAAGTGTATGCTGTTTAAAAAAATTAAAAAATAAAAAAAACTGGCATGAGTGAGGATGAGAACAAGGTTTATTTGGCCTTTTCTTCATTTAATTCCAGTATCATTTAATGATTTGCTTACCAAAAGTGATCCCACAAAGATGTAAGACTGCAACATTTATTATCAAGTGCATCATAAAGCATATTTAATCAAATGATGCCCTTTTATTTTCACAGAGGTCTAAGCTAAAGCCACGCACACACTTAACGATTGTAAGGCCGATTATGAATGTAAATTGATACTTATGACTGATCGCGCTCAAAACGCGTCCAGTCAGAGCCAGTTGCGTTCAGTCTGTGATTACAGTCGGTGTTCAAATTCCATGTTTAAGTATTTAAATCTGCTTCAGTCACAGGAAACAATCGCTGTATGTTGAGCACAGTCTTAGAATGTTTTAGCTAGTCGTTAAATGTGTGCCCGGCTTAAGCCTCAAATATCCACAAACCCTACAACTGCTTCTGACCACAGCCATGATTACATAAACAGAAGAGAAATTATTATAAATATAAATAATAAAATGCACTGAAAAATAATATACAATAAGGCAATGGATGGATATACAGTATTTATCTTTTATTCTTTCACAATTAGCCTCTGGGCTTCTGAACTTCTTAGAAAATCAAAATGTCTCTGTTCTTTTACCTCAAGTTCAATGTAACTGAACGACAATTACATCAAAGGAAGGTATCACTGATAAATAGTTTTTCATCAACACTGTAAATGTCAGCGAGTTCAGGCCATTTAATTATGAACAGATACACAAAGAGCATATTTGTTTGCACTGCTGTGATATTTCAGAAGGCCTGTGTTCCGTATCTGCACCGTAACCTAGAAAGATTACTGGGAGCATGTAGGACAAAATTTAAAATGCCACCTAATTCAAAGTCCCATCTGGGGGATACGGCACACATGCAGACAAGCATCGTTTCACCTCTATTGAAACACACCAAAGTCGGCTGCGATGCTCTTTGCGCACTAGTCCCGGGAGCTAAATGGGATTAGTTACGCTGCAGTTAATCCATAATTGTTTTTTTGTCTTCTTCAAACAGAGATCTTTTGTGTTGCAAACAGGCTTTTGTTTCTTCCAGAAAATGTAATTGCATATCTCTGATCACCTAATTTATGAACAGTGTTGACTTTGGCATTGACGATGTCCTTACTTGTACAAACTAAAAGACGGAACTAATTGTAGAACCTGATAAAACTCACAGCTAGAATACATTTCTCCCACATATTTTATTCCTTTCACTGTTTTGCTTACCTTAATAGTATGTAAATCAGTGGTTCTCAACTGGCTTTGCTTCTTTATACTTTGAGTGTCTAGTTTCTGAATGTCACTTGAATTTAGATACTTTGAGTCAATAAAGTACAGGAACTTGCTACTGCCAATACATTTATTCATTTGGCAGACGCTTTTGACATACGCTGATACACTGCTGCGAGTAGGACATAGTGCTGCTGCACAAATAGCATATATCAGTAACCCCATAGCAGATCTATACAGGTGGAGCTGGGGAAGGTGGAGGATTTAGAGGAACTCTGAAGCGCGCTGCAAACTGCTATAGTTAATGTAACCAGCCATTTAAATGTGTGAGCAACAAGCTCATTAGCTGCAGAAGTGACATGGACCAATCAGCTTGTGCCAAGTAGTTAATGCTGTAATTATCATCAGCTTGTGTTAAGGACCAATCAGCCTGCGCCATCTAGAGTTTCATGACTGAACTATGTATGTGTGTATGTGTGTGTGTGTGTATATATATATATATATATATATTTAGTGTATAATTTCACAAATATCAGCAAAAATCTTGTCCAACCACACTACACTACAAGTGAAACTGTATTTCATGAAGTCCTTGAGTAATTTAGTTAATGGTTCTAAAGGATGAAAAGCCATTAAGCAGCATGTCCATGTCATCATCGGCCTAATTTAGTTCGGTTCTATCAAGTGATGGATGAAATACCAAAATATCAAAAGTGCATGGACATAGCACCTTTGACATCATCAACAATAGATATAGCAAGTGTTTACTACCTTTAAAAGTTGATGAGCCAATTAAATTTGCTATCCAAACACTATAATATAGACAGTGCATTTTAAAATTTGCATTTGGCCTTGTTTCTCTATGCTGTCCGTAACGCTATTAAAACAGACCTTTGACCCATTTTTGCATTGTGACCCACCTGTTGAGAACCATTGATATAAAGCATTAGTGTGAGAGGAATTTAGTTTACCACTCTTAAAGTCAAATGAAGGACAAATAAACAAAATGTTCTTATGCAGCTCATTAAAACAAGGATGTTTCATTAAGACAGGGATGTGCCACATGCCTTTGCCATCTACCGGAAAACAAAAAGAAGAAAAATATTTTATTAGATAGCTTCTTGTACTGTCTTTTTAGAGGGCATGAAAACCTTCCTTCCAGACGTCTGCACTCAAAAAAAGACACTCTGAAATAACAAACAACTGAATACCATTGCAGACACACTGAAAACAAAGGTTGAATCTTTCCTTTGGCTAAACTGGTCCTTTTTTTTTTATCATACTTCAGGCATTCATTAACAACTAGGCCTAGTTTTTGGAAACCATAAACAATGACATCTATGTACTATCTGCACAGTTTTCATGTCTCTGATGTTTGGTTTTTCTAAGGTGCAGGATGTTCTTGGCCATGATTCCTTGTCTAATATGCCTTCTGGTTTGCATTGCAGTCTGTTAGCATTTCCATTCATCTCGATGGCAGTTGCTCGTGTGGCATATACAGCCCCGTAAGCAGCCTCACCTGATGAGCAACTGTCATTGACATGAACAAAATGTTACTTAAGAAGCAGCACTGCATATAATATTAACACTTGTTTTCAGAGAATGTATCTTTAACAAGTGTGTATTTTTCCATTGTGTAATGACATATTTTGTCACTTTTTTTAAGTATAAAAGTTGAAAAGAAAATCTGAAAAAGCAAAAATTCAAGATATAATCTAAGAAAACAAGTCTTAATATAGCTGCGAGCAGCGATGGCGGGCCCAAGCCGGTGGCACCGCCACCCCGGTGGCTTCAGGTCAGCTGTGCACAGCGGGCAATAGGCAGTTAAAGCGGTTAANAAAAAAAAAAAAAAAAAAAATAATAATAATCCTTAGAAGAACAAGAGGGCCCTCGCGCTAACTCGCTTGGGCCCTAAATATATTATGCAGTGTTGCTTTTTAAGTAAATTTATCTTGTTTCTGTTCTGTAAAATGTTTTGTAATTTTTAGAGAAAAAAACTACAGTAAAAACCTCTTAATTGGTTAACGGTAAGTTGCCTTTTTTAAAACAGTAAAAGTTATGAATTACCATATAATTTACAGTGATTTACACACACATATTTGTCAGTTAATGCATCAAAGTTTTGTGCATGTGAGAGTGTGTGTGTACATGCGTGTGTTTCAAAGAAATATTGTAATACATGTTTCCGAGACTGGCCCTAGAGGAGGTTATGAAGAGATGTCAGATTAATTTGGTTGCACATCTTCTGGCAAAGCACATCCTGGGAGAGAGATATGATTAAGACGACATCTGACCATATGCCGTAAAAGAGCTTGTAATATTCTCATAATTATTTCTATACCTAATACCCCCCCTCCCCTCATAGACTGAAAAGACTTGCAGCCGTAATTAATGTTACAAATACAGATTCAGAAAATGTAAACACTGTTAGATGGAAAGCAACAACTATGTAAAACTCTCTAGTGTGCACGTCCACGGCTCCCATCATCCCCTCACAACCCACCTCTATTCCACCCCCGACCCTACATTTATTCTTCCATTGATGAATTTCACTGTGGCTCACGGAGCAGGTTTTCCATCCTCATTAACCTCTCAGTGCTGGCGTACCTCAGGGCTATGTTAGGGGCCCTATATCTTTCAGTCAATACACCCACTCAATGGTACATCTCCGTATTTCTCTCTCCTCCACCTACCCAAATGACCTTTACTTACCACAGGCTAACCACAGATGGTTCTAACTACAGGCTGTCAATTAGATATAGTCCTTCCTCTGAGTCTCAGTATGCTGAATTAACGGTTTCAAGCCTTTCTTCTTCCACACATTCTGAACCTAATGTTGGAGTGTCCAACTTTTTTTTTTTTTTTTTATCTCATCAACCAACATTGTTTTGAATTGTGTCTATTCCTGTGTATAGTATAGTGTAATTTACTTGAACTAATAATTAACAATGAATGATGGTAGACGTTCTCTCAGGAATAACTTTTCTCAGCCAGTTTTATGACTTTCAACCGGCCAAAAAGTTATAAAATTGGTTTGTTTTTTTCTTTTTCTAAAAAATAAAATGCCACTTTGTTTGACCCAACTCAATAACATTCATACATTTTACGTTTGACTTAAGTGCACACATACTTTGTGGGACTACTGCAGTCCATAGGTAGGCAGTTAAATACTATTATTTATTTATTTTTAAACCACATGAAGCATAAATTGCTCTCTAAACCCTAAAAAAGCATTAAACATGCAATGTTAATGTGCTTTGATATGATTTGTTGCATAAAGCCAACAAGCTTTATATGCATTCAAATGTAAGCTACATTTATGCTTTCAGAAACTTAACAAGATCAACAGAATTAGAGGCTATTGCATGTCTAGCCGTGCATTCAAGATAATGCCAAACGTCTGTCCTATAGTCTTTGAGTCAATCTCCCTGGGAGAAAATCTGTAAAACTGTTCATATGCAAACTGCAATGCTTTGGATTTAGAGCTCCAAGCTGGCTTTCTGTAACCAGCTTCCTCCAATCCATGCCAGGAATGTGAGGAGGAAAAGCATTGGAAACTGCTGCCCAGAGCAGATGGAAGTGACAGCATTACACCATGCATTTCTTCAAAGGTAAAGTAACTGGATTTAGGGACAGACGGTGGAAGGCCAAACCAATGTTTGAGAATGTCACTCAACCTCGGGTCTCCAAAATAATTAAGTGATTAGTGAATAAAAAATGATTTCTGAACATCCACATTTCTTTCCACATGCTATGATTTATTGGTTACAGAACAACAACAAAAAAATGGGAAATTATGTGATTTCTGCTGGTGTATCCCAACCTTTTTGCCTGGATTGACCCAGATCAGATGTCTAGGAGCTGCGCACATTGATTGCTGCCATCACTTTCCACCACTAATGACAACCGCAATGACCACTCAGTAAAAACAACAATTTTCAACTCCTGATCGCCACTTAATACAACTCACTAATGAAATGAAAACCCCTATTCAACCTCAATTCTGTCATAATTGACTCACCCTCATGTTGTTCTAAAGTTAAACCATTAGGATTTTTTTTCTGTGGAACCTAAAACAAGTTCTTTTGAAAAATGTAATTTTTTTGTTTTTGTCCATACTATGAAAGTCAGTGGGGTTTGATATTGCTTTGGACCCCATTGACTTTTATTGTATCGATAAATACAGCTATTTAACTAATTTCTCAACACTGCTTCCTGCTAAAAAAAAGCAGATTATATATAGTTTTATTGAAGGTCTTGCCTCTGACTAAATCAAAGTTTAAAATTTTGAGTTGGCCAATCAAATTTTATGCACCCATCTTAATATCCCCCCTTTCCTCCCCACATTTTTATTATTAGTATATACATTAGGCATTTACTGTAAGGTATAAAATATGAACACTTAAGGTCGTGTGGGTACCATGTTCTCAGACTTAGACGAAGCAGAAATTATAGAGGCATCCATTTGTATCCCATTTTAATGAAGTGACTAAACACGGCCTCGGGCTTGGATCTGAAGAGAACAGTAATGAATCCATTACATGAAAAAAACACTTTACACAGAGCTACGAGACCTAGTGCCTTTTCATGCCTAAATGCACATCAGGTCCTGCTTGCACAAAGTAGATAAGGAGTCCATAAGCAGTGTTTTCTGTGGAAATAAGTTCTTGCAACATGATGCATAATTGTTGTATTCCAAATGGTTCATGCAAAGGCTTGTTAAAATTAAATTTAACACCAGCAAAAATGTAAATCACTTCCAAGATGGTTTATGTGTTGTATGCTGCATGCAACAATAATAGCCTACTGTAATATAATTCATAAGTATTTTCATCGAAACTGATGCCACCTATTCACTGTATGCCAACATAATCCGAAACCATCAACTGCAACCCAGGGTAATTTCTGATAAGCTTTTGGTATCTTACATCCATATAATTACAAACTAACCATTCCTAAACCATGGTGCTCATGGTCTTATTGCATTGTCATTTCTCAATCCCCAAAATAACAGTATTTCAAATGCCTCCTAAAGATGCTAATCAAATGTTTTCCTTCCCATTCATCAAAAATGCAAAAATGCTTTTCTCTGCCTTATTCTACCCAGAGAACAAGTGTATCGCTCAGAATTGTCATTTAGTGTCTGTGCCGATAGCCTCATGGGCAGTGCGCCAACATATAACGCTGTTGCGCTTCGGGTCCCGGCTCGCAGACCTTTCCTGATCCTGTCCCCCTCTCTCTCTCCCACTTCGCTTCCTGTCTGTTTCCTGTTCTATCATTATAAAGGCAAAAATGGCGAAAAATAAATCTTAAAAAAAAAAAAAATGTTGTTTAGTGTAGATTGAGTTTTATTCAAGCATCTTACTATTTAACAATGTACTATTTAACTTTGTCTGATGTTCGACCACAAAACAAAACAAAACAAAACTTGTCAAATCTTTTCAACAAAACATAAAACAGCATTTCTACAGGGCATTGAACCACTACACTAGCGATAAATTCTAGGCAATACTGATAATATTTTGAAAGGGAAATATTCTGGCCACTTAAAAAAAAAAAAAAAAGGAAATGTTACAGGAACATTTTTATTATCCTAGGCTCATTAGAGAGCACTCAGGGAGTTTTCCACTGAAACGAAACACAGATGGCTTTAGAAATGTATGTGCTTACAAACAAATGGGCCATGAACATTGAGGTCTCAAAGAACGGTATATATCCCTAATGCTGAGAAAGATGGTATATAAAAACATACCAAAACAACCCATACAACAAATAGGCTAACACATAAGATATTTTCAAGCGTTTAAAAGTGTTCAAAGCATTCAAAAAACAGCAACATAAATGTCCATGCAGGTGTAGATTGGCTTATGCAGTGTAGTGCTGGTTTGGTGCCAGGGACTCGTTAGTTTCCATCCACCTATTTTTATGCACATTTTGGGATATCTAAAAAAAAAACTTATATTCTGAAAATGTGTATCATAAACTTCTGCGCTCAACTGAGGCGGATACTTTTTAATAAGAAGACATGCGCTTAAACTACAATGGAAACAGATTTACTGAATAAATCCCCCGATGCCCAACAAAAAACTTGTGTGACTTTGCCTCAGCAGTGGATGTGATTGGATAACTGGACTAACCAGTGGACCGATTTCATCGCACAGCATCTCAAAGGTTGGTTTGATCGTTCTGAAATGCCTGAGACAAAGTCTGTCATCAAAATGATTTGGTTTAACACATGATTGTGTTCCCAAACACCAGACATCTGAACGCAAGAATGCATGACAGTGTTTATTGCGTTTCGTCTGTGCGCTCTGAGACGCAAGTAATTTATGATGTAGGAAAAAAGAGCCACAGTGGTTTTCCAGATTGCATCTATACTTCCATTATTATTATTAGATATTTTGCGCCCATTTTCCAGGAAGTGACGATTTTGTTCTCTTGAACACATGGGATGGATGGTGCTTTATTCGCAAATATTTTATGCAATATTCCAATTTTGCGCACAAGTTAAATTTGCAACTTTGGATGGAAGCATAGCTATTTATAAAACCCATGTACAATCTTTAGGTTTTAGGTTTTAATTTTAATCAAAAAGTCAAAAAGAGGAACAAATCTGGATTAATAAAGGCAGAAACTGACATGAAAATGTTCCTATGCGTCCATCAACTAAAGAGCATGTGCACAAACTTCTTGCTGCTCATATACCAGTAATTCAATTAATTCAACATAATTTACAGTATGAAAATGTAAAGATAAATAGGCAATCACAAATGAGCAAATGAGCTTTGTGTTAATTACATCATGAAATGACTTAATGTTAATGATTTCCTGAAAATAATAATAATATACACCGATCAGACATAACATTATGACCACTGACTGGTGAAGTGAATAACACTGATTATCTCTTCATCACGGCACCTGTTAGTGGGTGGGATAGCGTATATTAGGCAGCAAGTGCACATTTTGTCCTCAAAGTTGATGTGTTAGAAGCAGGAAAATGGGCAAGTATAAGGATTTGAGCGAGTCTGACAAGGGCCAAATTGTGTTGGCTAGAAGATGACTGGGTCAGAGCATCTCCAAAACTGCAACTCTTGAAGTGAAGAAGTGAAGTGAAGTGACATGTGGCCAAGTATGGTGACCCATACTCGGAATTTGTGCTCTGCATTTAACCCATCCAAGTGCGCACACACACAGCAGTGAACACACACACCGTGAACACACACCCGGAGCAGTGGGCAGCCATTGCTGCGGCGCCCGGGGAGCAGTTGGGGGTACGGTGCCTTGCTCAAGGGTCTCACCTCAGTCGTGGTATTGAGGGTGGGGAGAGCGCTGGACATTCACTCCCCTCACCGACAATTCCTGCCGGACCTGAGATTCGAACCCATGACCTTTGGGTTACAAGTCCGACTCTCTATCCATTAGGCCACGACTGCCCCTCACCCCTTGTGGGGTGTTCCCGCTCTGCAGTGGTCAGTATCTATCAAAAGTGGTCCAAGGAAGGAACAGTGGTGAACCAGCGACAGGGTCATGGGCGGCCAAGGCTCATTGATGCCTGTGGGGAGTGAAGGCTGGCATGTGTGGTCTGATCCAACAGACGAGCTACTGTAGCTCAAACTGCTCAAGAAGTTAATGCTGGTTCTGATAAAAAGGTTTCAGAATACACAGTGAATCGCAGTTTGTTGCGTATGGGGATGCATAGCCGCAGACCAGTCAGGGTTCCCATGCTGACCCCTGTCCACCGTCGAAAGCGCCAACAGTGGGCACGTGAGCATCAGAACTGGACCACGGAGCAATGGAAGAAGGTGGCCTGGTCTGATGAATCAAGTTTTCTTTTACATCATGTGGATGGCCGGGTGTGTGTGCGTCGCTTACCTGGGGAACACATGGCACCAGGATGCACTATGGGAAGAAAGCAAGCCGGCGGAGGCAGTGTGATGCTTTGGGCAATGTTCTGCTGGGAAACCTTGGGTCCTGCCATCCATGTGGAAGTTACTTTGACACGTACCTAAGCATTGTTGCAGACCATGTACACCCTTTCATGGAAACGGTATTCCCTGGTGGCTGTGGCCTCTTTCAGCAGGATAATACGTCCTGCCACAAAGCAAAAATGGTTCAGGAATGGTTTGAGGAGCACAACAACGAGTTTGAGGTGTTGACTTGGCCTTCAAATTCCCCAGATCTGTGGGATGTGCTGAACAAACAAGTCCGATCCATGGAGGTCCCACCTTGCAACTTACAGGACTTAAAGGATCTGCTGCTAACATCTTGGTGCCAGATACCACAGCACACCTTCAGGGGTCTAGTGGAGTCCATGCCTCGACAGGTCAGGGCTGTTTTGGCAGTAAAAGGGAGACCAACACAATGGGAAGGTGGTCATAATGTTATGCCTGATTGGTGTATATGCCTACACACATGTTGTACAGAAACCTACCACACATTTTTAAATTGTTCATGAACATTTTGTAAACTGATGCACGTTTTCATTTAGGATCATTATACGTATGTCTTTATAAATGAGGCCCCTGGTCTTTTTCAGCAAAGTTAACAAAATCTTTAAAAGTCGCTTTTTTAATTACTTTCACAATTTTGGACCCTTCGAAAATGTGTAGAAACTAATGAGTTTTCAGAGAAGTAATACTGGGCTAGTAGTGAAAACCGCCTTGTCAGCTGACAAAACTCTTATCTACCCCAACTGGCACTCACAACCATTCATTTTCACAGGGTTCCTAATTAAAGGTATGAAGATGAGGAGAAAATGGAATTGAGAATATGACTTTGCATGTGTAATGCTAACCAAATCTGGCTTGATACATACAGTAGTAGCAACACTGAAAATGAACTACCCCTTTTTATTGCTCTAATATTAATGGCAAATACGTATGCATGCATACATAAATGTATTAATGATAGCCTTCACTATCATTGCGTCAATGCACCTTGTGTTCTAATTTTCAGTGAATACATATTTGATAAGGAAGACGGTTTGAATAAACTCAATTAGCATGAACTGCTAGCCACTAATGATCACAGGGACATGCAGTGGATTCACTGCGGCACCCGGCTCGATTGGTGCATTATTGCAAGCGGAAAGGGAACATAAAGTTCACTCACCGCTAATCAACTGTCTTGATGCATTGGGTTGAAGTGGCATGATAATTAGCATAATTTGTCACAGTGCCGACTAGATTGCTCTACATAGGTTGTAAGCCATGTGGAAAGGCACTATGAGTAGTTGTTCATTCTGAGTTCAAATCTCCCTGTTTGTATCTTTATTGTGTTTTTACAGTTATGGTTGTGGGCACTTGAAGAGAAAGAGATGCTGAATGGGTTTATAAAAGCAAAAAATGAATCCCAGGCGATTTGAAAAGGGCATATACTGTCAAGAGATGCTTAGCAAGCTGAAAAACAAATATTATTGTACTGACAACATCACTTTTTAAAACTGATTCACATAATATCCTGATCGCATTTCCACCCCCCATCCCCCATCTCTCTAACAAGTCTACCTGCTAATAAAAGCCTCTATAAAACTGAATCTCTTTCAATGATCCGAAGCCATAAATCTGCAAATCTTGCAAACTCAAATTTCCTTAAGTTCTTCCTCAAGCATTTGTAATATAAATCAATCTTTTTTGTGTGTGTGTGTGTGCGTTAGTCTCAGAAGACTGACTCCAACTTCCAAAAGTTGTGCTGCAGTTTTCTATTTTCATATGTGCTTTCTAGTTTGAATGTACTGTGGATACTCGTTGGCTGTGCCATCTGAGGCCAAGACTGACGCTGGATGCAGACTGTGCATTTTTTTCTATCCTTTGTTGACAGAAGGATTGCTTGTCAGGTTGTATGAAGTGTCCCCAGTAAGTTCTTGGCTAAAAGTCATGACAGACTGGGACATAAACTGTCATTCAAGTCAGACTGCACTATACATATCTTTGATAATAGTTTGGTCATAATTGACAACATCACCAGTCCTTATCCATTCGAAAATACTCATTTACATGCTAAAATGAAATGACACTGTCTG
>RJVU01037554.1:2213569-2232287 GCA_003731715.1 Anabarilius grahami | reverse complement strand
TGGATATTTAAATATTATATATTTATATTATATATAAAAATATATTCTAAATAGTTTGTTTCGAATCATTAAGATTTTTTTGTCTTTTCTGACAACCAAGGCTACATTTATTTGATCACTGTTTTCAATTTTAATATATTTTAAAAATGTCATTTATTCCTGTGATCAAAGCTGAATTTTCAGTATCATCACTCCAGTCTTCAGCGTCACATGATTCTTCAGAAATCATTCTAATATGATGATTTCACTGTATTTTTTATCAAATAAATGCAGTCTTGGTGCATTCTTAGCCCCTTTAGACTAGTATAGGTAAAATCTTCGATTTAATATTTTAATAATTTATTATTTAATGGCATTTAATATTAGATTTATAATAATAATAATAACCATAATAATGCATAAATCAGGGTTTTAAAATGTATCCAGACCCAAACAGAGAGTTGAAAATCAAAACAAAAAATTTTTAAGATTAAGCATATGAACTCTAGTTTTGAACCCCTTACTCATTGAAAGTGCAGTGTATATCTTTTTTTACAATGACTTTTAAAAAAGTCAATCCGATCACAAATTAAAAATCCATTCTATAAAGTAGTTTTGACTGATTATGGCCTATCAGTTGCCCTCAATCGCAGAGTTCAAAATGACCCACGGGACTAAAGCTGCTAAAAAGAGATAAAACAAAAGCCCAAATCCCTCTCTATCCTCTGAAAGCTCCAGCTGTTGAGCTGTCCCCGCTATGTGGGGTAGACCTTATCTGAACTGCCAATTAACCAGCAGCGCTCAGAAATTTGTGCGCACAGAGCTCTGAAACTCTCAACACTTTTGACAGAGTGCATCAGAAGCCTTGCGTGAGAATTGGTGGAACACAAAAACAGCTCCTCCACTTGTCTCTCACTTTTCGTCTATATTTGATAGGTGATGTTGGAACACGACTTTCCCATCAGTTTCTCTTGACTGCAGTCCCCCTGCAAAAGGGTCTTTGAAAGTTTTCTGTGACAATGTATAGGTGCCAGATTTTAAGGGCTTGAGGTACAAGCTTGCATCTTAAGTGACATTTTGGAAGAGGAAAAAGTTTGCTAATAGCGAATGCATATGGATAGCTTTAAACAATCCAGAAATAAATCATCTAAGAGAGGAAAGTTTGAAAATAACCGCTTAAGTTATGTAAATATTCCAGTACAATTATTTCAGTGGCAAGAAAACTAATTGGAACACATGAACATTGCAGTTCCCACAGGAGAATTTCCTTAGAGCAAAGTCACATTTAACAAAAGTCTTTTATCAACATTGTGCTTCAGAATCAGGTTTTCTTTTCAAGGGACAATGTCTCATGGAACCGCTGTGTAACACATTAAATGAAACCAGCAGCACAATTTAGATTCAGAATCAGACAAGACCTACTTTGGCATAGTCAAATCCTCAGTTTGTTATTTAATGAGGGGTCTTGTCAGAGACGATCTAACAAAGCTCCAGCTCTGTTAAATATTTAGGTTTAGCCTATTTAAATGCCACCACTGATTCTGCTCCTCTAGCATTTGGACTTTAGAGAGAAAAGGCTATGAAGTTTGACATTAGCAGTCGACTATGATCTGACACTAGCTAGATGAAAAGGGCCAACGAAAAAGATAAGAAACTTGGGAGATTGCTGTGATTTTAACCTGTATTCAGCATGTCCTGCAGCCCTGATTCACATTTTAATAAGAGAAAGACAAGAAAGAGAGTTAAGGGGAATATTATCTTATGAGTTTCCCTCCCTCGTTCATTATTACTGTATTTTGTCCTCATGAAAACAGCCACTAGGAAGTAATTGTTGGAAATAAGGTTGCATATTCAGAGAATATGCCCTCAAAACATATAATCAAAGGTTTTGCACAAATTGAGGAGACATTGATGTTCAGCTGCAGGCAGATATAATATACTTTGCTCGAGACTGGTGAAGAAATTAAAGGCTGGTGGAAAACAGAGAATCCGAATGCCCCTGTACAGGGGGCAGGTCACTTAATAAAAAAGGGGGGGGGGGCTGAAATGTGCAAAAGAATTAGAGGACACAAAGTTCAGAAAGGCTCACAGCAATGTGACATTTTCCGTGAAATCTAGCCATTGATTTTCCGCACATGTTCAGTGCCCGTATTTCTGAGGTTTACTGTACATCAAATATTGGTTGTTGATAATAATACACATTTATGATGAACAAAAGAATGTTTGCATTACCAGCAGTGCAGACTAAGTAGTAACAAGAGGACAGTGTTATTTTAGTATCATTGATATGCTGTTATAGATTTTATACTATTAAAGAGTTTTAATTTTATTTTAGTTTTATATTTTCTGTTTTCACTTTAAATTGCTACTAAATTTAGTAAATGAGAAATGTTGCCTTAGTAACAAGCTGAAATAAAAATAAGTTGATTACTTTTTGTACGTTTTTGTATGCTTCACCACCTCATGACAAAGTTACATTTTCCTGTGAGATCAGGTTGGTTCTGATTGTGTCCAAGTTTCCTGTATATGTAAATCAAGATTATCCTGACTGGCTTATAGTTAATGGAGGAGATGTCTGATTCTCAATCCAGCATATTGTCCACTGGCACAGAAAAAATCATCTCATTGCTGGCCAACATTGCTAGAGATCTGCAGAATCATTGTTAGTGATAGAGATTATTGAGAAAAAAAATATATATATTCTTAATGAGTAACTGTGTCTAATTTTCCTTTTAAAGTATCTAAAAATCCTTGAAGAAAGATACAGCACATTTACTTGAGAAGCAACTTCACATAAGATATTAAAACTATTTTTAAAATATGAGTGTATTTTGTCTAACTATAACAGCATGTTTTTTTCTACTTGCTTTAAGTGGAAAAGTGAGAGAGCGAAAATGCCAGTGCAGTTAGAAGAAAAAAAAAAGAAAAAGAAAAAACAATTATGTTCAAGATATAATTTATAAAAGCAAGTCTTAATAAAACTTTTTTATGAAACTTACCCACATTCAAGTGTTTTTTTTTTTTTCAGATCAGAGGCTCTATTCTTTCTTTTGAAATATTGTATGTTCAAATATTCATACAACAAAATATTCATGAATAATTTGTGAAAATTATCAAAAATGCTGGCAACTTTAAAAAAAATGCTGGAGGGGAAAGAGTTAATAGAAATAAAAAATAAGCACTGTGGGGGGAAAAAATTTACAAAAATAAATAATAGACTGTGCTGTGAAATTTATCACAGTTAAACATTTTAGTTAAATGTACGGTTAAACATATGCCCTAAAATACTAAAATTAAAATTAAATTAAATAAAACTAGAAAACTCTTTGCTTTATCAAAAACTACACCAAACGGAAAAGACTAATTGAAAATAAAATAGAAATAAAAGCTAAATTACAAATTCAAACCTATCATGACCCTGAGTCCATATTTACACTTTATTTACCAGAAACAGAGGTTTAAGAGAGCCTTAAAGGATTAGTTCACTTTCAAATGAAAATTAACCAAAGCTTTACTCACCCTCAAGCCATCCTAGGTGTATATGACTTTCTTCTTTCTGATAACCACAATCTGGGTTATATCAATAAATATCCTGATGCATCCGAGCTTTATAATGGCAGTGAACAGGGATCACGACTCGAGCATGAGCTGAAGAAAGTGCTTCCATCCACATCCATCATAAACGTACTCCACATGGCTCTGGGAGGTTAATAAAGGCCTTCTGAAGTGAAGCGATGCGTTTGTGTAAAAAAAAAATCCATATTTAACAACTTATGAAGTAAAATATCTAGCTTCCGCCAGACCACCTTCTGTATTCAAATTAAGAAGAAAGTGTAAACTGGCGTGGCATCAGTTACACTTTTTCCATAAGCTGAATAGGGAAGGCGTAGGACCCAGCTTAAGCTTTTTGAACTGCAAGAGTTTTACACTTTCTTCGTACATTGAATACGGAAGGCGGTCTGGTGGAAGCTAGTTATTTTACTTCTTAACAAAATATGGATTTTTTTTTACACAAACGCATTGCTTCACTTCAGAAGGCCTTTATTAAGCCCCCAGAGTTGTGTGGAGTACATGTTTATGATGGATGGATGGATGGATGGAAGTGGATAAAAACACTTTCTTCAGCTCATACTCGTGACCTCTGTTCACTGCCATTATAAAGCTTGGATGCGTCGGGACATTTATTAATATATCTCCGATTGTGTTCATCAGAAAGAAGAAAGTCATATGCACCTAGGATGGCTTGAGGGTGAGTAAAGATTGGGGGTAATTTTCATTTAAAAGTGAACTAATCCTTCAAATGTCCAGTGTGTAATATTGACAGCTTGTGGTTGAAATGGGTACTGCAGCCCAAATTCTAAATATTGGAGAGAGTTTTTTTCCCCCGCCCCCTCCTCCACCCAAACAAAAACAGACATTCTGACAAGGAATGCACATTTCAAAGTAGAATAACTGGCTGTAGCATTGTTTTTTGGAGAAAAAAGTATGGGAACTTATGTTTCCTAAATATCTGCAAACACTATGGTATTTTTATGCTTTAGTACAGTCAAAAAATTACATACAGCAACTTTAAAGGACTTACAGATGGGCAAAACAGTCACACTGTCGTGGAGCGGAGGTAGGTGGAGGCTTTGTTTGAGGAACGTTAATAAATCATCTGATGGATTGCAGTTTGCCATGCCTAAGCAACTGTAAATTGTGACTGTCATGCAGGATAATATTGCTGTGCAAAGGCTACTGAAAGGTCTCCTGGACACGCCTTGGGAGGAAGACAAAGCTGCCAAGGAAGATGAAGAACGAGAAGATGCTCACCAAGCAGAATTAAGGAGCACATATTCGCTCCAATCTCTGCAAAAAAAAAATAATTTCACTGCCTACACACTGTATATTACACACTGCCTACTACCCCATATATTTATTCATACATATTGAAATTGATGTAGGAATGCCAGGATAGTTGCAAATGTATTTTTTATGAGATGGAATTGGGGAAGATCTATTTAAGTTGCATTTTACAGTCTAAGGAGTGCTCTGGGGGTCTTGTAGGAGGTATCAGCATGTAGCAGAACTGCTGATCTCTGGTTTAGCATTTCATTACATCTTTTGGATGCACTTTTACAATTCAATCTTCCTAACTTATAGGGATTCCAATAGCCATACACAGTGGTGCCAAAATCTGTATGTAGAACATCAATATAAACTCACAACCATGTAAAGTGTGTCTTTATACTTTTGTGAAAACAGACAAATATGATGTTTCTGAGACTATTCTCAAAAATGACTATGCGTACCATGGAATCAGAATCCTGCAGCCTCCCTTGGTCACATATTACATTCAATACTTCATCGCACAGTCTGGCCTCTACGATCAATCTCAACTGGACACCTTGCCCCCTTGTCTTCACATGAAGAGTTAGCGCTTGTGCAGTTTCTCAATATTTACTTCTCACAGGTAGAAGCAACAGGAAAACCTGTGAGTTCATATAGAACCAGTCAAATTCAGAATCTGGGCTTCTTCAAAATTCACTAGTCTAGACCTCTTACAGATACATATATCTAGTGAACTGCAGCATTTTAAGGCATCATTGGCATCCTCCCAATGTGAAGGTTGTTCCAAGAGGTAAGGAATTTAACTGTTAAAAGATTTAAAAGACTTTTTCATATACTTCACAGAGAAGACAATTGTAGAATTAACTGCAACAAGCTCAGTGCATTAATAAATCCAAGATGGCAGGCAAGGGAATGTTGATTGAATTGAAATGTGAATTATTAGCAAATCAATCACAATCAGAATCAATATAGGCTATACTTGATTTAAATTGAATCTGACTGTAGTACATTTTGACAGTCACTAGCTGACTATACATTATTCATTGCTAATAATCAACATTTCTCTTATCTTCTGAGAGAAATTCATGCACTGAGCGTGTCTGTATTTTTTATACTAAGAGTCTCATGCAACATGCTATTATCAAACTCTACTAAAAATCAATTGCCAGTTGAGTCTCCTGTTCCAAAACACTCTCGTAGTAATTTGTAATTATTTTATTACAAATAGGAGGCTAATTCTTATGAATTTGTATGATCTCATTTTCGTACAATCTGATTATGCCCCACAGAGGGTTAAGGGGTGGGAATAAAACCTAACAAAACAAAAAAAATCAAGCATGTTTCTGTACAAATCACATCTTTCTAAATTTTTTTCATGATATTGCGTTGCCTTCTCCTCTATGCTTAAAGAGTTTCTTTAACATCCTAAAAACATTAAAGGGGTCATGAATTGAGAAATCAACTTTTCCTTGAGCTTTTGATATATAAGAGGTCATCTTACTATAAAAAAATGTCCTGTAAGTTTCAGAACTGAAAACTTCCTTGCTATTCCAATAAAACATTTTATTGATACCAGGCCCATTGAATGACTGATCCTCGAATGTGCCTATCTATGGTAAAACACCTCCTCCACAGGAGAAATCAACACCTACTTCATTTTTGCAAAGTTAGCCACGCCCACTGGCGTGTTAGTGAGATGATGAGGAGAGAAGAGCGATACAGGACAAAAATAACATTATCTTTCAAAGGATGCTGAATGTCTCAGTTGAGCTTTATTTATTTGTTTTCGCAATTTCACTGTGAATTCTTTGGTAAATCAATCACATTTCGGCGCAGGCTTTGCAAACAGACTTTTATAATATGGACTCGAAAGTAATGCAACAACATGTAGTTAACTGTGTTTCGAGTCTCAGGTCCGGCAGGGATTGTCGGTGAGGGGAGTGAATATCCAGCGCTCTCTCCACCCTCAATACCACGACTGAGGTGAGACCCTTGAGCAAGGCACCGTACCCCCAACTGCTCCCCGGGCGCCGCAGCAATGGCTGCCCACTGCTCCGGGTGTGTGTTCACTGCTGTGTGTGTGCACTTGGATGGGTTAAATGCAGAGCACAAATTCCGAGTATGGGTCACCATACCTGGCCACATGTCACTTCACTTCACTTCACTTTCACTTAATTCTAATGCCTGATCTGGTATACAATGATTCATGTACAGTCAGATGTTCTTTGTCTATGTGTCAGTAAATCAAACAAGTGACTAACAGTCAACTTCACATTGTATCTCTAAATAGGATGAAAATCTGTTATTTAAACGGTGATTAAATTATATAAAGAAAGTGAATAAAGAATGCTCCCTTTACAAATGCTAGAGCTGTCAATCAAACAGCGCGCGCAGAAGCTGTCAATCAAACAGCCTGAGTTTATCAGTGACTGAGTTCTGAACACGCGCCAAAACTGCCGTTTTATTCAACGAATCTCTTAGTTAAATCACGTTTGCACTGTTAGTGATGATGAAAGCATTCGTTTGTGTGCAGAAATTGAGTTGCAATGGCAAGATCACTGCTTTCATGCGCTCAACATGTCTGTGATCGGCTACATGCTCATCACTGCAACCTTTCATGCCACGATATACATATAATGCCATAGATCTAAATGTAATGCAGCACTTTTCACGATTAGTTAACCTTGAGAGCTGTAATAGTAAAAACATGCAAAAAGTTTTCGAGAGAGTATAGCTAATACTTAGGTATTTCAAATGAAAAGATGTTAGCCAATCACAGCAGTGGGCGTTTACACTGAAGTCTCACAGCAGACACGCCCCTTAAAACAGCGTTCAAACCAGAGGGCTAAAATCAGGGTAGGAAAAATGCCTTTTATTTCTAAATTATGACAATTTTTGATGTAAAAAGCATACTAACATTATAACTGCACCCCAGGAAACATTATAAAACAATAAAACAACGCAGTTCATGACCCCTTTAATGTAAATTTAAAATGCTCAGAATCAACTCTCTAGTACTGTAAATAAGTTCGACATTTACTTTATATTTCGACTGGTTATATGCTATATTTCAGCTCAGAGATAATTATACAAGGTAATTAAAATGTGAATGGCTTGCCTTGTTATAAAATTAAGTTATTAAATAATTTTATGATGATGTTTTGGCCTGGTTCAGTCACCAGCAGACGCACATTTATGGAATTATCCCTCACGCATATGCTTCTAGCTTTATTAGCAGCCATAACTGAAGTGATGCTAACATGATTTTGGTACACCTGCAACTCATGGGCCTTTAACAGCCACTGACATTAATAAAACGGCACATTTGTTTATATATAAACATGACACAGAAAGGAAAATGTGGCCATTAGGGGGTTTAAACTGCACAATACCATCCAGGGTGGAGAGTAAACAGCATAGATGAGAAACGCGGCATGTGGGTGGATGCTTTGAAAGAGAAAAAAATAGAGGATTTCTTTCACCATAATGTTTGCTGTGTTACATCCCTTCAGCAACAGCTTCAAACACGTTCAGTTTCACTAGCGTTCACTTTGTAGCCCTCCCTCGACCCCTTATGTGGGCTGTGAGAATAATTTAGCCAATACATTAGCGCCACAGCTAGCCGGCCCTGCGCATAAGGTCCTGTTGAAGCCGTGAGCGATATTAGCCAATATCGATGCAGCCCAGCACTCTTCGGAGAGCCAGAGTTAATGACCAATAACCTGCAGGTGGTCTTACACTACTTTTTCCTATTCATTTTTTCCCTAGTTTTCGAGGTGTATTGAATTTCCTTAAAAGGACCGATTTAATTAACTGGACAAATTAACTTTCCTCTTTAAATCGCATGAAGATATTCAAAAAAATCACATCATATGCTAACAGGGATATGTGAAATGCGGAGCGATGTATTTGAGCAGTGTTGGGTGTAACTAATTTCTAATTAATTACAGTAATTTAATTACTTTTCCCCTTGAAAAAGTTATATAAAAATAATTTAATTACAGTTACTTCTGATATAATTGCATTAAATACTGTAAAAACTAGAACAATTCTATAGAAAACAATAGCACGATTTAACATCAAAATTGGACGTCTAATGTTAAAATGTATGTTTTTAATGTAACCTTCTCCCTTTAAATAATTTATGCCATTTTTAACTCGTTTATTTGAAAGAATTAAATGAGCAGTTTCATATCTATTCTTGTATTGTTCAACTGTCAAGGTTGATTTAGAAAGTAATTAGTAATAAAGTAATGCAATACTTGTTAGAGAGAGTAATTAGTACAGTAATCTAATTACTTTGTAGAAGATGTAATTAGTAGCTAGTAATTAATTACTTTTTTGTAACAACCTACGTCAGTATTTCTCAACTGGGTCACGAGCCTGTTCTGAGTGGGTCACGGAGTGCCTGAAAAACGTGTTTCCCGATCCAGTATCTGCGGTCAGATTATATGTTGTCAGGTTATGTCAGTGTCAATATTCTAACGTTATTTTCGTAGCTTGTTACGAAATAAAAAGTCTCTCACCTCAGAAAACCAAACTTTCCTGTCCTGTCTGTCAGACGTTATACTGTGCTCGTTGTGCGCACTCTTCAATTGCACGTGCAAATGCTGCGGCGCGCTGTATATATCATAAAGCGCAAGAGAAACTAGGAGCATGTAACATTACGTTGTCAATTAGTAAGGCATGAAATAAAAGTTAAGTACGAATAAATCCCGTCACTGGTACGTCCTGTGCTAGCTAGAAAGGATTTTCATGCAGTTATGATGGTCATTCTATTTATCAGGAGCAGTTTCCATGTTTCATTAACGGTTAATGTTTCACAATGACGAGCACGTCAAGTATAGAGGGTATGCATTGACGTCACTTTCCCGCCAAAAAAGCACTCCCTCAACTGGACTGAGTGGCAAAAGAACCTGCTGCGTGACTGGATTTAATAGGGGAAACTGCGAAAACGCGAGTAAAACAAACGAATTACACTAAAGGTTGGACTCGAAAGTGTTACAACTTGTCAAATAAACCTAATCCATGGGTTTTGACATGCAGCCAGGAGTCGTGTTTCCTGACATTTATATGTGCCTGATTTCGACGCCAGGAAAATACATAAAGCAAATCTGCCTGTGAATATTTTATATAAGGTAGGTCTAAATCCGCGTAATCACTTATATTAATGTTATATCGTCATATTGTCCAGCCCTAAAACATATATAGTTTTATAGTATAGTTTTTGTCAGTGTTGTTTATTGAAAAACACCCAATTATGCAGAATATAAGATGGAAAATATTTAATTGAGTTGTCAACATAATATATAACAGTACAATATATACAGTATGATTTTACCTCAAAATCCAACAATTTGACACAAAATGATAACTGCAAATCCATGTTTCTCTGCTGGAGTCCAGCTGTTTCTGTGAATTGCAGTGATCCATCTGCTTTTTTTTTCTGTAGCTTTCTGCAGTTTTTAAACATATACCTCAGGGTTTTGTGTCAAAGCTATTTGTACAGTCAATCACAAAGCTCTTTCCCATTTTGGATGTGTTTTGTGTGTTTTTCGCGACATTCACGCTGAAAACCAATGCTGCCGCTCTGTCTTTTGCCACTTAGCGGGCGTGACCGCAGTCGTAACGGTCGACGGTGACGTCACGTGCATACCCTCTATCCACAAGTTTCCTACGCCCCATGAGGCCTTGCGTCAAAAGTGGGAGAGTCTTCCCGTTCGAAGTAAACAAGCTGGACGTGACACTCATTCATTCAACAGTTGACAGTCATTCAGGATTTAGCGATCAAAACTTGCGAACGTTTGGCTTTTACTTAAAGATTTAAGATTCCAGCATCAATATTTGAACAATGTTTTACAATAAAAAATGTTACAGTAACAGTAATTTATTAATTTATGTCAGGAGTGCAGATCAATCATGTTAAATCTAACTGATATTTATATTAACACATACCTATTCAGTTGCACCTGCTTCCATTTATTTACGATCACAAGAATGCACAAAACAACTCCACTAAGGCTTTTAAATCCAAAGGCTTACACATTTAGAAATACATTAATAACATACCCTATGTTTACGTCACTTTTCTGTGCATTTCTATTATTTTTCCTCTAAATTATGCGATGATTGCAATCCGAGCACGTTTGCGCGATCTCTCGTCTATCTATCCTGATCCTTTCAGCCAGAGCAACAGAGGGAGCTCATGAGAAGACAACAGGAGTTATGGGTTATACGAGTTAACCGAGTGTGTGTGAATCTGTGAAAGATATGCATTTGTCCGGAATCAACAAAGGCAAAAGACAGATAAAACATTAAACCAAATAAATACACGATTATATAAGAATTGTCTACGTTCCTCAAGCAGTCTCTGGTATTTTCCATAAAAGTGTGTATTTATTAATGGTTAACATAAGTAGCCTGTAGCATCGCATATGACTGTGGAAACGCGACTGGCTCTGGCACGCAAGACACCAGTAGGAGTAAAATATCACATCATAAGGCTTAGGTGCTAGCATCAGTGACAGGTGAAGAACAGACAGCGGGTTGTTCATGTATTACAGGGTCAGGATGCTCTTGTAGTCATGCAGCAGCACTTTTGTGGAAGGTCAGTAAAGTAATGAGCAATTAAGGGCATGAAAACTGTTTATTGTATTGTGATATTATTAACTAATAAATGTACTAAACTGAAATGTTGTCCATGAGCGCCGTAACGACATCTCTCATAAAGATTTGCAACTTTACAAAGTAAGTGATGCGTTACCTCTCACATGGAAAGTTAACACAATTTTTGTATATGATCAATTCTCATAAGATTAGAAAAAGACACAAAATGGTTCTTCAAATGAAAGCCTCTCACATCTCAAACAGAGGATGAGGGTTAAGGACACTAAATGTTTAAGGATACTAAACTAATATCTTTAAATACCAGAGTGGATACGAACCTTCGCTGATATACGTGAGCTGAAAGTTACATATGGCGAAATTGAAAATGCTTGATGCTGCCTGTGTATTGATTCTCAGTACAGCTTCCCACAGTCATCCTGAGGATGGGCCTGAAATGAAAGACTTTAGACACTCGGTCAGATCCAGTGCCAAGTGTTCCCAGCCTTGTCCTGTTTCAAGCCAGGAATACTAATTGGTCTCTTTTGCCCCTAATAGAAAGAGGGAACGTCTAGGCGCTGAGATCACTGATTAGTTTGACTCAGGGCTTCACGCTTTGTCTGATGTTGTTCCTAACTACACTTTGCTCTTTTGTGGAGTTCATAAGACACATAATGAATACTTAACAATGCTTCAGACACAGAATATGCACCAAAAACCTGGAAGATCATTTTCAGCGTTCAATAAAGTCTGGATAAACGTCATGAAATCTGACAGCTAAACAGTTCATAGAATTTGTGATATGGTGAATTATTGAACTTTCTGCATTCTGGATTCACTCTTTATTTCTTCATTCCTGACAAGAATATTAGCTATAAAGCTTGTTCTTATATTACATATTCACACTTGTGAAAGTGTATTATATCAACATATCTCGCTGACTGATGGCTGTCTCACACTCACACACACGGGAGCAAAGTAATATTTGATTGCCACCTTTGTTATGGAAAAAAATGTCATCAAACACAAAACACAATTTCCAGAACCTGCAGTGCCTATACCCTACTGGTGAATCTTGAGCTAAATGAATCATAGCACAGCGAGAAGAGAGGATGATGGAGCCGCAGAGGCGGGCTTCATCTCTGTGGGGTCTCTGGTGCAATTAATGATGTGCTGATATATTTATTTAGGTCTCATTAGAATGCAACCCCTGAGGGGCACATCCTGTCTGAAACCCACCCACTGGAGAGTTCATTTTGTTTGGGCAACATAACAAAGGACAAATTAAGCATAACCAACACGCGCTCAAAGTGCCGAGCTTGCTTTGTTCGGTAAATATGAGTTATAACACATGTATAAAAAAATAATAATATGAAATGTTATTTCCCCAAACCCACATGCATTTCCATTTTATAAGATACTGTTTTATGTTCATGCTGACTCAATAAAGGATGTTCAATTCTCTGAAGTCAACCAATCTGAACTAAAATTAAAACAGAAATTACTCTTCAGTGTAGTTTTTGATTCAGATTTAATGACTCCAGATTAAATGAAGCCACGTTTATTTAATCAAACTCAGTAAAATAAACAATTATATTTAGGGCCTGAGCACCGATGGTGTGAGGACCCTATTGTAATTGCTCGGTCAATTATTCTTCTTCTCCGAAATGAATTACATTTTTGAGGGCCTAAAATAGGTGTGGCAAAATGGCTCGCTAGCGCCACCTACAAAATTTCAATCAAGCACCCTTCACGCTACGTTTCACGTACAAGTATAAGAAATTCGGTTGACACGTTTAACAGCCCAATACCTACAAAAAAAATTCCCTGGGAAAAAAATGTAAAAACCCAATAGGAACTGAGATATTTTGAATTTTCTCTGCAAAATTTTTTCAGTTTTTGCCATTTCCAGACGTTGTACTTTATCAAACTCCTTCAAGAGATTTAATCAGATCAACATCATATTTGGTCAGTTTAGTATAAAGGCCTTGGCGACGTTAAATTGCGAAGATCTAGAGTTTTCACTAAAGGGCTTGTCTGTGGCGGCCTGACAAATTTCGTTGTTTCACTATGAAACAGGAAGCAGTTGTAAGTCAGGCATACAATGTCCGATCTGCCCCAAACCCTCATGTGTGATAAGAGTCCTGGCCTGAAGACATCTACATGCAAATATTCAGTTAGTCATAGCGCCACCTGTTGGCAACAGGAAATGACATGCTTTACACTGTAATTCACTCCCTAAAACACATTTAAATATGCCATGAAGTACCAAACATGCTAGAAACATGCAAATCATGCAACACTTGGCTAAGTGCTAATGTAAGCGATTAACGGCACAAAACAGGAAATTGTTGTAACTCAGGCATACAATGTCCGATCTGCCCCAAACTTCACATGTTTGAGAACAGTCCTGTAGAATATTGTCTACATGACAATATTCAGTTATAGTAATAGCGACACCCACTGGCAACATGAAGTGATGTGTTTAACACTGTGATGCACTAATAGCAACATACTAAAATATGCAATTAAGTGCTAAACATGCTAGAAACATTCTAAAACATGCTAGCAACACTTAGCTGAGTGCTAAAGCATGCTATTATCACCATTAAACATGAAGTTGTTGTAACTTAAGTATACAATGTCCAATCTGCCTCAAACTTCACATGTTTGATAAGTGCCCTGGCCTGAAGACATCTACACACCAAAATTAGTAATAGACTTATCGCCACCAGCTAGTAGCAGGAAGTGTGGCAAATACAAATGACTGACGTGGTCCTCCTATAGTTATATACTCTGTTTTCCTAAAGCCACCGGGTGGCAGTGGCAAGGGTGCGATGACCCTTTCATCACTGCTTGCAGCTTTAATTTATGATTATTATTTTTAAGGTATCCAAATGAATGGCCATCCAAAACTTGAACATTCTGTGGCTTTTCAGCACTGGCATTTCATTTGTTTTATAATTTAGATACATTTGGTGATTTCATTCTCAGCATTTAGACTACACCCTGATTAAATGCATAAATTCAGGGAGGGAAAGGCATTATTCATTATACTCAATTAGAAATGTTCACAGCCACTGCAGAAAAATAAAACGTCAATGCTACAACTAGTGGCACTAAAGTGAGCTGTTATTGAATACCTACTGTATATAGTGGCCTGCCCTGTCCAACCAGTACGTGTAACCATTCTGAGAGCCACAGAGCTAGTTAGATAATTTCTAGCAGAAGAAGATTAAACACACTGGCATTGTTATTTATACTCAATACCTTTTGAGTCAACCTTATGCATTATAAAACAAACAAAACAACAATCATGAAGCTTTTCAAAGTGCAAGGGGAAAATTGTGTGCAGATTCCCAACAGTGAAATAATGTTGTTGAAGCCCTTCTCATCCAAAGAAAATGCATTTATACACTCAAAAAAAAAAAAAAACCTTCGTTCATCTTCGGAACACAAATTAAGATATTGTTGATGAAATCTGAGAGGTATTTGACTCGTCCAGACAGCAATATAATCAACACTTTCAGGGTCCAGAAAAGTACTCAAGACATTGTTAAAACAGTCGACGTGACTGCAGTGGTTCAGGCTTAATGTTATCAAGAGACAAAACAATCAACAATCTCTTCTCTTCCCTGTCATTATCCTTACGTAGTTGATGCACAGTGAAGGCTTCCGTGTTTACGTCCGAATGCCGGCTCAGTATTGGCCAAAGCTGATCACGTGAGTAGCACGATGCATGCGTGTGATGCTGACGCAGGAGCAGGCCAATAATGAGTCAGTGTTCTGACGTAGAACCTTGACGCACTGGACGTAAACATATGAGAATGAATGACACAGAAATTAAGATATTGTTGAATAAAGTTGTTACTTTTGTTTTGTTTTTGCACACAAAATGTATTCTCGTCGCTTCATAAAATTAAGATTGAACCACTGCAGTCAAGTCAACTGTTTACCACCTTTCTGGACCTTGAAAGTGTTGATTATATTGGTCTATGGATGAGTCATATACCTCTCAGATTTCATCAAAAAATATCTTATTTTGTGTTCTGAAGATGAACGAAGGGTGAGTAATTAATGATAGAATTTTCATTTTTGGGTGAACTTACCCTTTAAAATATTTAATCTTACTTTATTAACCAATCCCTTTGCTGCTGACCTTTGATGATCAAATTAAAACATGGGAATAAGCAAAAATAGCTTTAAACAAACACAATTTTATTTATTTATTACTGAAGAGTGTTAGTGATTTTTTTGTTTTAAAAAAAATAAAATTAAAATAAAAAAATAAATCCCAGCACAGGCGAGAAACGGTAACACAAAAGAAACATAATGCATTACTTTCCATAAAAAGTAACACATGTAGTAATTTTTTTAGGGAGTAACGCAATATTGCAATGCACTACTTTTAAAAAATAATGTTTCCCAACACGACAAGTAAATTAAACTAAAATAAAAGAACTAAATTAGTATTTTCTGGTAAAAAAAAAAAAATTTACTTTTACACAAAAAAAAAAAACTTTGAAACATCATTTTTTAGAGTGTATGAGCCTAAAATATTGAATTGATATATCATATTACGAATGAAGTATAATACTGTAGAAAGCTAATGGTAATCTTACACATTAGAATTTGTAATACACATTTTCATGCCTTTGAATTATATGTCAATATGTAATTTTATTAAAAGTTTAATTCAATAGAATTTGATTGAAAGGATTCAACAACACAATAACTTTTTGTTTGTTTCCAAAAAGGCATCACAGAGTCATTAAAGTTGTCCCTAACATAATAAGTCAGCCATTAACAAGAACTCAAATTTATGAGCATGAATAATTTCTCCCAAAATCATCATAATGAGTTTAAAATGTCCTGTTATGAAAAATGCCTCCAGAGAAGATTCTTCAAAAGAAAAGTGCTGTGAATTACATTTACAGTGGTGTGTTTTACTGTTTTTTTGTGACCTCCATTGTAATCAAGCCTGGGAGACTAAAGAATGATTTCGACCGAGCAAGCGACTGACAGACAGAGAGATAGATGATCGACAGACAGACAGACAAAAATGCCCAATTATGAATCACTTGCTTTGATACAATTCTAACAACTAATGATGCATTATGCAACATATACAGTACATTGGGATCTAAAAGTCTGAGACCAAATGTTTCTATTTTGCATTTTTATAATATATATTTTTAGCATATAATATAAGTGTACTGACATTGGTTTAAAATTGGGGAACACTTTATTTTACAGTGTCCTTGTTACATATGTTACATGTACTTACTGTAGTAATAACAGTAAATTATGCATAATTAAATCAAACTAACCCAAAACAAACCCTATTCCTTACCCTAACCCTATAGTAAGTACATGTTGTTAATTAACATTACTCAGTACTTTAATGTATAATTACACTGTAACAAGGACACCTTAAAATAAAGTGTAACCAAAATTAGTTTAAAATGCCTGTGGAACAACTCATCAAGTTGAATGAAGATCAATTATTTTAGATTTCACAACAGATTTTCACTGATCAATGATCTTTCAGATGGAGAAATGCACACGAGCGCAAACACTTGAACAGCAACAACAGCCATTTTACGCTTCTTTAGTCGCTGGTGTGATATGTTTGTGCTCTCTTTGAAAACCACAGGACCTCTATCTAGAGAGGTGGAGTTTCATCTTCTTCATCACTCCAGGGACACCCTGGCCTTTTTATCACCCACAGTGACCTCCGAGAGTCAACAGATAAGCATGTCATCAAAGCCCTGCTAACACGGCCCAGCCGCGAGGATCTTAGTGCAGCTATCCACTTGATCACGTTCAGAGAACTAATGCCTGCCTATCAGCAGCAGAGCAAAGAAACCTACCATTTTAAAGAGCTAAGCACTTCAGATAAGAGAATACGACCTACAGAGTCAAAGCAAAGATTAGAATTCAAAGCAATCACAATGTTAACAACGAAAGTGCACATGCTTTTGAAGGATTTCTGTTCTGCTTGTTGGTACACTTGACCACTGTGCAGGTCTGCAAAACAAAGAGGTTTTCTCCAGTATAGAAGAAAAAAAAACGATTTCACTATTTTGTTAATAATCAGTCCCAACCAGTACCAGTAACCTGCTGCCCACTGTAACATTTTTTGTTGTGAAATTTACTAGCAACTTCTGAGTGAAAATTGTTTCAAAGTAAATCCAATTTTTTCCCCATGCATAATTTCCTAAATATAGTTTTTTATTATTAATAATATTTTTTTAAATATTAATAAATGCATCTAAAAACCTCTCCTTTCCCCATGCTGGGAAACTGGGAAACACAGTGGTATGCATAAGGTGCACATGCACTTATCAGTGATTTAAAGTGCAGGTTAGCCCATATGATAATTATGCTTTAAAAACATATTTTATTATATCCTAAAAACAACTTATGCACATTAAAAAGTACCTTTTCAGAATATAGGCTTTATTTCACCACATACAAACTACCTTGAGGGCATAAACAGTTGTCCCATAAAAAACATCTGCAAGCCAAGCAAACTCTGGAGGAGAGAGAGCCTCAGTCAGCTGATGAGGATCTTTTAGCTCTGTAGTGCTTAAAGTTACCATGAAATCAAAATGGACAATTCTTATTTTTTATGGAATATTGCAGTATTTATTATAAATGATTTATCTGTGCACGTCAATATTTTGTTAAATTTATGTGCACACGTAATCTTTAATCAAAATAACTTCCCCTCCCTATTGCAGGGACATCTCTTCTCTGATGACATGTTGGCTGGCATGAGGGCGGGGCAAACCACAACCATCATCCAGTCAAGTCCTTCCCTACATTTATTCAAAAAGCTGTTTTACTCAGATATACAGTACGTCACAATAGGGAACAAAACACTATTACAACTTTTGTTTCATGCCGACTTTAACTTAAAGGGTTAGTTCACCCAAAAATGAAAATTCTGTCATTTATTACTTACCCTCATGCCGTTCCACACCCATAAGACCTTCGTTCATCTTCGGAACACAAATTAAGATATTTTAGTTGAAATCCGATGGCTCTGTGAGGCCTTCATAGGGAGCAATGACACTTCCTCTCTCAAGATCCATAAAGGTACTAAAAACACATCTAAATTAGTTTATGTGAGTACAGTGGTTCAATATTAATATATTTTGAATAATTCCGAAGATGAACGAAGGTCTTACGGGTGTGGAATGGCATGAGGGTAAGTAATAAATGACAGAATTTTCATTTTTGGGTGAACTAACCCTTTAAAGTTGGAAATTGTGTTTTTAGATTTTATTAATGACTCTTT